>MVGT01004082.1:138254-169586 GCA_002174775.1 Macleaya cordata
TGTTTTGGGTTCAAAGCTAAGTAACCAGAGCGTAGAGTGGGAGCGAGAGCGGAAACGGGAGTGGGAGCGTCGGAGCACCCAACTTAAAATGTCCTAAGATTCGGAGCGCGTTTGGAGCGCCTAAGTATATTTATATAAAAATATTATTACACATAATGTAAAAATACCATGCAAAATAATTAAAAGAGCGTATAAAATTCACCTTCTAAGCTTCAAATATTTTTTTTGGGTCGGTCTTTGTTACGAACTCCAAACTAAAAAGAAATAAAATAAAAAAAATAAATAGGATAATTAGATTAATTCGAGGAAATCCAAACCTCCATTTGATTACTTCGAGTGTAATCTTACTCCCAATAACACATCAGTGTTCCAAACAAATATTCTTCTTTTTTTTTTTCCTCCTTTTTTTATTTATCTTTTAACCCTTTAAATAGAGTTGTGAAATACTACACCACTTCCCACATATAAAGAGTAGCACCAAAATAGGTGCAAGACTCCCACTACTAACAAACTACTACTTGACTAAATCAACTAAAATATCTTAAACCTATTATCCCTAAAAAATAGCAACTACTCACACTACACGGTTACACTTTAAAAATAAAACTAACTAATTCTAATTTCTACAATAATTAAATAAATACAAAAGTAATATTAAAATTAGTCATATAACAGTCTTCTAAGCTTCAAATTAGTTAAACAAAAAATTAAGATATGAAGATACAGAGAATTACTTTTACTTGGAGTTTTAACGTTGAAATTTTCTCCTATCTAATTGATTTAAAAAAAAAATTCTCCCATATAGTATTGGAAGAGTAGAACTAGAGTACCAATAACCAAGGTACCAAAGAGGACCAATAAAAAAAATTATTGAATAATTAATAAAATTAATTATTTATATAATTTAGTATTTATAGTAAAAATATTATTTCTAAAAAAAAAAAAGATATAAGTTATAGTTACTTATTTAGATTGTGAATCATAAATTTTTGCTAATTAGATTACTACTAATACAAAATGCCTTTTGACTTTGACCATTTTATTCCGTTTGTTTTTATCAGCAGTTTCTTGGAGTACTCTATTATTTTAAAACTATTTAAAGTTTTTGACCATTTGACCAGAATTTTAGTGCTTAACCAACAGATAAATTAGCTTAGATGAGAAATTGCGCTTTTCAAAACACAGATCGCGGATCGCAAAATATGGAACCGCGGTTTTGAGGCGGATCCGCTTCCAAACCGCAGATCTGCGATTTTAGAGCGGGAGCGCCTCTACTGTATAGCGTTTTTGGTTACTATGGTTCAGAGTTGAAGCTTGACTGACACTATCACAGTAAAAAAAAATTTTATTTCCCAAATTATAATGACAAGGCTTGACAACTAGAAGATAGGAATTGTAGCTGAATCATTTCACTTCAACATTTCCTGGTGTTTCTACTGAACAATCTGACTCATACCCGAGTCATGGGATTTTGTTGTACCGAAAGTTTTTCCTTTTTTTTTTGGGTCCAAAGTTCAAGCTTGACAGCACACTACCACAGTAAATTTTTTTTTTATTCCCTAAATTATAATGACAAGGCTTGACAGATAGCAATAGGTGTAAGAGAAACACATAAATACCGCCAAGATCATATAAAGGAGTCACCACTATAAATGAAGAGAAACCATCAACATCCACGAGCATACCCATTTGCAGCCTTAAAAAATTTGTGGTTTTCTGGCACCAGCTCTGTTTTGGTAATCTAAGGAAAGGTTTTCTATGAAAATTATTTTTCCTAACAACCACATATGGGCTTAGATTGAGATCTTTCTATTGAACATTTCTGTTCTACCATGTTGTCTTATTTAAATCACGAGTATTGATTCAATTAAACAGATATTGAGATACAAGAGTTTGGATATGAATTATATAGCTGGGGTTTGAATATAGTAAAAAAATTAGGGGTCCTCCTCAAAGTGAATGAACCCTAACTCATCAAATTACTTAAACATGACCCCATTTTTGTACTTGTGTGTTCATTAATTGGAAGCAATTAGGTATCCTGTTTCCAAAACAGGGAAAAAGAAAGAAAAACAAGATAAGGATCAATTAGGGTTTTGATCAAATATGAATGGTTATCACTTCCAAGTTCCAACCTACAAAACAAATTTCACTGAAATGAGTTTTGATCATACAATTCTTAACACCAAACTGAATATTGAACTCCATACATGAACTTGATGAAAATGAACAGCTAGGGCTCATGTTTGTAAGAGATCATCAAATGTTTAAAGCTTTTTTTTTTGTTTATTATTTACCTTGCCAAGAGTCAATTAATTTGAACATTCTGAAGTAGATAACGAGCATTATGCAAAAGAGCATTTGCCTCTTCGTTCGATGCATCGAGCAATCGCAGCTCCTTAATCTCCTCCTGCCATTTCTCAATCTGTTCTTTGTGTATCCTGCAAAAAAAACAAAAAAACAAAACATATTAAAAGAGATTTTTAAGAATCTAAATAGTCAAGAAAGATTTTTCTAAACTATAATCCAACTTGCGTAATCATCCGATCTTCAAATTCATTAGTGAGATCCTTGAATAGTGTTTTCCCTGCTTCCAGCAACTCCGAAACCTAGATTCAAAATAAGAGAAAAATAAACTCAGAATTCTTAATTTAATTATTTAGTCATCAGAAGATGAAAAAACAAGACTTGATTGATTACCAGTTGAGTGAAACGTTCGATCCTTTCAAGAACGCCATTAATGAGGAGCTCCATCTCTTCTGATCCGACAACAGCTGGTTCAGCTTCTTCATCTGCTTCAATTAGGTTTTCTTCCTCCTCCATCTAAACAGAAACCAAAAACAATACAGAAATCAGAAAGATCCTCCGTAGAAATGAAACGTAAGAAGTCAATTAGGTTGAGAAACAAACACATACTGTTTTTTTAATTCGTTTCCTTGAAGCTTCAATCTCCTCCATCTAATCGGATTCCAAAACTAACTCAAAAAACCTTTGAAAAAAAAGATGAGGATTAAAATCTTAAAGCAGATTAGGTTTTGAAAATGAAAATAGGTTAATCGAATCACAGAAAGTTGCAGAGTAAAAGAAAAAAAGTTGTCTGAATTGAATTCTAGCTAGATCGCTGTAATTACAGTAAAGATTGAGTAGAGAATTTGAACTGATGATGGATCTGAAAGGCTTTTTCTTATATGATTCATAGAAGTACTTCGATCAAACAAATCGCAGAAATCCAGAAAAACGAACATAACAGTTGAAAAACAGAGTATAATTCCAGAAAGATCAAAATCAAATCAAATCAAAAGATCTTAGAGAGAGAAAGAGAGAGATTTACCTGGAAATCGAATTCAGGAATCGATAGCGGATCTGATCCTAGTTGTTAAGAGTTTCACAGACACAGAAGCGTCTCCGATCTGTCAAAGAACGCGAGATTGATTGAATTTGAGAATCTTCTCACTAGTATTTGTAGAGAGAGACAGAGAGGAGAGAGAGAGAGTTCGAACTTAGAATGAAAAGTTCGAATTGCGCGGGAACCCTTATTAACGAAGTTGTTTGTTGAACAGAGAGACCAGCAAAAATTTTGTGATTTCAAATCTTCAACCGTTTCAATTTTTCATACACGGATTATACATAAAAAATGGGTCCCACCAGAATCCTGACTGAAATTGTTGTAGGGACAAGCCTCGTTGCAGTTTGCACTACATCTTTCCAAAAACACCCATACTTTTCCTTTATTAATATTCTCGTTATTTTTACACTCCCTTTACATTAGTTTATGGAGCCATAATATAGATTCATTTTAAACGCCCATACTTTTTCCTTATTAAGGGCCCTTGGTTCGCGATTGAAAAACTTGTTTTCAAAAACTAATTTACACTTAAACTAATATGCATTTTGTACTACATCCAAAACTGGTTTAGGATTTCCAATAAAATCATGTATGATTTTACAAAACAAAAAAATGTTGTTTTCTTTATTTTCAATGAAATCATTTAGAATTTTATAGTAAAGTCAAAAGAATAGTTTTAGATGTGATACAAAATGTAGTTAATTTAGATGTAAATTAGTTTTTGAAAACAAGTTTTCCAATCGCGAACCAAACGGGTCCCGTTATTTTTACACTCTGTTTACATTAGTTTATGGAGCCACGTTATAAATTCATTTTTTGTGATCATCAAAATGTAGATCATCTTAATGACAAGTCACATCATTATAAAACTTTTAACAACACTGAAAATTGAATTAATTCTAAGGATAAAATAAATAATTTAGATAAAAATATAGATTGAGATTAAAATTATTTAAATGATGTGAATTATTGTGAGGATTATCTACAATATCTCATTTTTTTAAACAAAATTAACACTTATAATGAATAAAAATTAAAACCAAAAAGCACTTTATTAAAAAAAAAAAATTCATGTTCTCCTCGCCTAAAAAAATGAAAAGAAATTAATTTTTTTTCGCAAAAAATGAAAGAAATTAAGGGCCAGTGTGATTCGCGATCCAAAAAATCTGTTTGGAAAAACTAATTTACATCTAACTAAACTGCATTTTATATCACAACTAAAACTGTTATTAACTTTACTATAAAATTCTATATGATTTCATTGAAACCAAAGAAAATAATATTTTTTTGTTTTATAAAATGTAAAATCCTAAAAAAAATTTGATGTAATACAAGATGTATATTAGTTTAGGTGTAAATTAGTTTTTGAATCGTGAACTATGTCACCTAATTGGTTCTCCTTTGCTCTGCGAAAAATATGTACCACTGTGATTGGAAAATCGCTATGTGATTCTATCTTGCGACGATAGCACGATTCCGTCCACTCTCCCTCTCTCTAGATCTCACAAACACTTAGACACACAATTTCATTTTTTTTTTTTGTTCATTTTACGTTTTATAATCTCATTGTATTTTGAATAGTTTTTTTCTACGTTAAAGGCAACAATCGTTTACTTCACAATGAGAAACATTATAATACCGTTCAACCTAGGATAGAAATCAATTAAATGTTTAGTCAAAAAGTATTTTGGTGGTCTAAAATACTCCTTAACAAACTATGAGTTATACAAAAATAGGGATAGAAATAAATTAAATGTTTAGTCAAAAAGTATTTTGGTGGTCTAAAATGCTCCTTACTAAGTATGAGTTATCCTAAACTTACGGTTCATTTTAGCAACAACTAATTCTTTTAATTTATTTTATTTTTAAATAAAAAATGTCATAACTTTTAGTAGTTCAATTTTTATAAAAATTATATTTTTGAAAAGCATCCTTCAAGATTTTCGAAATGAAACCAGTCAACAATATTTTTTCTTAAAAAAAATAATTATATTTACATAATATGCATACATGAACTGAGATTTTTACTGAGTTCAAATTGAAAAATGGGTTTGCATAAGAAATATGTGGACACACACAAAACCAATATGTCCAAAATTGCGCGATATGTAACTAAATACGGTATGCAAACTTAGTTTTGCATAACTTCAGGATTGCAAGTTCAAAATACAAGTAATTTTTGTGCAGTCTGGTACTAAAAATGGTATATATGCAAATTTAGTTTTGCATAACTTGTAAATTTCTTCAAAATGCAATTAATTTTTGCGCGATCCATTATTAAAAATAAATACAAATTTGGTTTTGCATAAGTGCGTGTAAAATGCAATTTGGTAACCCAAAAATGTCACTGTGATGGCAATATGACGATCGCATCGACCACTATCTTATAATATACAAAATTATATAATTCTAGATTTTTAAAAACTCAAAACATTTAAATTTTAAAGTTGCAAGTAGTTTTAAATATAATTTATCACTAAAAGTATTATGCAAATTTAAATTTACAAATACTTCAAAAATTTGGATTTGGAAACAAATTAGTTAAAAATATGTTTTCAGAATGCAAAAATATTTTAGCATGTTTTTTTTTCCGTCAAGGTACGTAGTAGACTATTTATTTGTGCAAAAATATTTTTGCATAATATTTTTTCATACAGTTTTTAATAACAGATTCTCACAAAAGTTATATATTTAGAAACTACTAGTCAAGATCTTCACTTCTTCTTTTGCTATATTACCTGATTTTGAAGCATAAAAATTTAAATTTTGACCCAATTTGATTAAAAAACTAGTTAAAAATATAGTTTTATGCTATGCAATTTTTTTTTTTTAAAAAAGGGTGTTGTTGACTAGTCTCATTATGAAGATCTCGACGAATACTTTTTAAATATATAATTTTTTTGAAAAACTGATATGTATTTTAAAGTTATGACATTTTTGTGTGAAAAATAAAATTAAAAAAGTAGTTAGTGCTAAATTGCAGCGAGAGTTAAGTATTCTTTTGAGTTACTTAGAAGGCAGATATGTCTTTGCATATTTTTAGAATTTTTTTCTATTTTAAAATATTTGTGTAGGTTTTATATGAAAATATTGTTAAAATGATGTATTTGATAATTCTCTGTAAATATTTAAATTAATATATTTTGGAAAGAGTTTTGGATAATGCACGGAAGTTGTTTCTTAAGAGGGGGTAGTCAATTAGAATTTTTACGGACTTATATGGACTCTTGAATATGACGAACTTTGAGGAACTTTGACAGAGTCTATGGATTTCCGCGGAGTCTTGTGCAGTCCATGGACTTGTATTGGTAGAGTTTATGGACTTATACAGATTTCTTAGGACTTTAAATGACAAAATCCATAGATTTCTATAGACTTCTGAGGATTTGTGTAATCAAATAAAATAATTATTTATTATTAATAATTATTATCATTATTATTTATTTATATTTGTAATAAGTAAAACTTATTACCAATAAGATAATTAAAATTAATCATTAAAATTAATAATTATAACTTATCATTATAAATAATATAATTATATTAATAAGTATTAACTAATTTAAATTCTGATTATAACTTATTAAAATATCATTATTTATTATTAATAAATATTTTTATTATTATTTTGTAATTTTTATAATAAGAATAAATTATGATCATTATGAAAATTAATAAATGTGAGTAATTATTAATAATTTGATTATAATATAAAAAGTATAATAGAATTATTAGTTATTATTAAAAATAATAATAATTAATTAATAATTATTAAAAATATAATATAATTATCATTATTTGTTATTAATTATAATTATTAATAAATTAGTAATTTAATAATACTTAATCATTATTATTATAGTAGAGAGAAAGAAGAGAGAAAGTCCATACAAATCTCACAATTTTGAGGAGGATTTGTTTAGTTCAAATTTTTTTTACAAATCTTCAATAATGTCCTTGGAAGTCCATTTACTCGCAAATCCACTATTTAAAGTCCACAACCACCTATATAAGGCTTCTATAAACTTCATCAAAGTCCATAACCACCAACATTAGAGTTATATGGACTTTGATAAAGTTCACAACCACACAACCCTGGATTTCATGAGTCCATGAGAGTCCATCCAAATTCTAATTGACTACTAGGTACCATTTTTATAGTTGTAAATGAAAACAAAAAACAGAATAAAAATTAAATTAGATTTCATGAATTTTTATGAATCAAATTATTATGGATGGGGGGACTTCGTATGTCGAAGGAGAAGGACACTAAATATGAAATTGGAAGTTGGAAATAAGACATCCCATCAAAAAATATTTTCTTTTTAATTGGATATATATATTTTCTCATCAAGATAAATTGCGGATATTTGGTCATCAGCATGTAGGAAAAAGGTCTTCTTATTAAAAGGGTGTCTTGTGAAACATGCCACTTAGAAGCTGACCCCTTTGGGTTGGAGAACCTCTAACCATTAATTAGAACCTTCGGCACCTTTGTACTGACGATATATATTAGAATCCACTGAGAGATAATCAAAGTGTAAATTTTTTGGTGTGGTAGTTTCCTAACCATGAAGATCCTTTAGATCTTCACTAAAAATCAGCCTGTTCTAAAACATTTAGCTCCAACAAAAGTTAATTGATTAGATATCAATGGTAGAATATATACATCTTAAACTTTCACTGATGATTTTTAAGCCGGGCAAATTTGTGGGGGTTAGATTTTTTTAGAATGGGGTGATTTAGGTAGGGTGAGCATGATCATCTTCATAGTGAATGAAGAGACGATCTACATATAAAATCATCAGTTAGATCATCTCTATTTAGACCCTACAGGTGCCAACCTATTCTCAACGTGTGTCCCCAACTCCATATACGTACTACTCTTAGCCTTACTCTATGGTTTAGGGCTTAGGGCGATTTTTCTTGTTGGGCCCACATGAAGATAATTCAAAGGATGATTTTCTCACCATGTAGATCATAGAAATTAAAAATTATATCATTCTAAGACATCTAACCCCTTCTTCTATGCGGTGAATTTTTGAACCTTCTATTTCGCCATTAAAATTTAGATGACGATTTTGAAGGGGTTAAAAGTTTTATAATAATATAATTTTTTGTGATGACGATTCACATAATGAGGAGATCATTAATTCTCACAAAACATCAGCATAAGAATAATCTATTTCCTTAAAAAATAATCTCCCCAAAACATTACTCTTTATTTTAGTGGTTCATCCGGTTTCTTCTCTCTAAGTCTTATATTCCTCTTCCATTAATTAAAGAGGCTAGCTAGCTAGCTAGCTAGCTCCGACGCAGATCAAAATCTCTCTCTCTCTCTCTCTCTCTCTCTCAAAAACTCAAACCTCTCTTTCTCGATCTTCTCTTTTCCCTCTCTATCAGTGCGCGCGGATATTGGAGAAAGTCTCCGGCCGCGACTGTGACAAGAGAGATTCAGAGCTAAAGAGATCAGAGAAAGAAGTTAGAAATCAGAGAAAGAAGTTTAATTCAAAATTAAGATGGGTCGTCTGAGCAGCATCTTGATTACAATTATAAACACCCTAACTTTGCTAATCTCAATACCCATATTATTTGTAGCATTATTTCCATTTTTCCATGAAGGCCGATTCCCCGGAGCAGCAGGAGGAGGAGATGATGATGCAGCAAAAGCAACACAATGTTTTAAAACCATTCAAATCCCTTTCTTAACATTTGCATTGTTTCTATTCATCATCTCTCTCTTAGGGATGATCGGTTCTTGTGGTAAAGTGACTTCTTTCCTATGGACTTACCTCGTTGTTATGTTCCTTTTGATTCTTGGTCTCATCTGTTTCACCATTTTCACATTTGAGGTCATCACCACCACCAAAGCAACAGGTGCCATCCTCAATGAGAACGGGCACCCGTTCTACAGTTTGAAGGGTTACTCACCTTGGTTGACGAAACACGTCGTTGATGGTCGTAGCTGGGAGAAGCTCAAGAATTGTATGGTTGGGGCTAAGGTTTGCCATAACACTGCCGGCGCCTACAGCATTATTGATATGAAAAGAGCCTTAGAAAGACCCAATCCAATTCAGGTAGCTAGTTTTGATTTTAACCTCAATTTCGATCTCATTATATATCATCCATATATCTCTCATCTTTAATTTGCTATAATCATAAATAAGTATCTACAAAAGAGAGGTTATTGCGCTGCACCCCATCAATGCCCTACATTTTTTGGGGACCACATGCGGATGATCTAGCAGGGGCTAAGTTTTGGAGAAGATGTTCTTCTTACTATGCACATCATCATATAAAAAAAAAATTAGCTCGTTCTAAAACTTCTAACCACATCAAACATATATAAAAAATTTAGGCTAAAATAAAAAAAACTTATAAATATGTTAGTTTGTCGATATTTTAATAAGATACTAAATAAGAGTCCCACAAAGTTTTGGAAACTTCTTTTCTCTGGTTTTTGGGGGAACTGCTATTTAGGTGGGTTTTCTTTTTCATATTTAGTTAGGATTCCCTTTTCCTTTTAGGATTGGGATACCTATTGGAGGCTATAAATACAGGAGTAGGGCCTTAGCTTAAAGTATTCAGAAAACAACATTGAGAGTGTGAGATCTCTTGAAAGGGTTGTGAGTCTGAAGATAGAGAGAGAGGTGAGAGCAATATTTGTGAGAGCTTTCAACAAGGAGGGTTTGAGAGAATCCTTGTAAGGGTTGAGAGGCTTGGAACTTGGGTTGCTTGTGAGGTAAGTCCTGTAACTGTTCTTCATTATTTTTCATTATAGTGGAAAGAGTTCATCGTCGTCCGTGCGATGTAGGTAATCTTGCCGAACCACGTAAATCTTGTGCGTTGTGGTGCTTGCTTTGTTTTTTGTTTTATGTTCTCGATTTGCTTATTTGATTGTTTATCTCTAGATTGTGGTTAATTTGATCCCTAAAATCCTAACAAACTAGTATCAGAGCTTTTAAGAATTTTTTAATTCTTTCTTGAGATAGCATCGAAACATGTGAAGGTTACGAACTCTAAGTTCGATGTATAGAAGTTTGATCGGAAGATAAATTTTGGACTGTGGCAAGTCCAAGTGAAAGATTCGCTGATTCAACAAGGTTTGCACCAGTCCTTGAAGGGAAGACCAGCGGATATGAAGGACGATGAATGGGAAGAATATGATTTACAGGCTTGTAGTGCGATTTGATTGTGTTTGGCACGAGAGGTCACATACACAGTGATGCATAAGGAATCGGCTGCATCGTTATGGACAAAGCTGGAGAAATTATACATGACGAAGTCTCTATCAAGTAGGTTGTTTCGGATGAAGCAATTGTATCGTTTTCAGTACAAGGAAGGTACGGTTATGAACGAGCACATTAATAATTTCAACAAATTGATTTGTGAGTTATTGAATAGGTGAAGTATTGGCTGATGAGGCACACGCTATGTTACTACTATGTTCTCTTCCCAACTCGTATGAACCGTTCGTTCAAAGAATCTTGGGTCCAAAGGAGAGGATCAAGTTAGAAGAGGCTACATCAGCTCTTTTATCAGATGAATTCAGAAAGATGGATGCAAGAGAGAACAATCAAACGACAGGCTTGTTTGTGAATGGTAACGAGAAGAAGTCCAAAAATAAGAAATTTGGAAAGGGAAAGGCCAAGAAGGAGATTGAATGCTATTGGTGTCACAAGAAAGGGCACATGAAGAGAGATTGTCCCAAGCTAAAGCCTAGGGACGGAGAGGGACCAAGTTCGCAAACAACAGTAGCTGAGGATGAGTCAGATGCAGGAGAGGTGTTGACAACCACGACGAGTGATCATCGAAAGGTATGGGTTCTTGATTCTGGTTGTTCTTATCATATGTGTCCCAATAGGGACTTGTTCACTTCTTACAGGGAGTTGGATGGTAGTTCTGTTTTGCTTGGCAACAACTATGCTTGCAAGACCGTTGGCATAGGAACAGTTCAAATCAAGACCGATGAGGGTAAGGTGAAAACCTTATCTGAGGTTAGGTACATTCCTAAATTGAAGAAGAACTTGATCTCACTCGGTGCTTTAGAGTCCAAGAGCTACAAATTTATGGCTAAAAGAGGATTTCTAAAGGTTGTAGATTCAAACTCAAGGTTGGTAATTCAAGGGGAGAGGAAGGGAAATCTGTATTTTCTTTCGGGATGTACGATAGTAGGTGGAGCTGCTGTGGGTACCGAAGATGATGAAGAATCTAGCCAAGCAAAGCTATGGCATATGCGACTGGGGAATATGAGCGAGAAGGGGCTCGATGTGTTGTGCAAGCAAGGGGTGCTTGATAAATTGAAGGAGGTCAAACTTAGTTTCTGTGAGCATTATGTTTATGGAAAACAACATAGGGTGAAGTTTGGCAAAGGTGTTCATCGTACAAAAAGTACTTTGGACTACATTCATTCGGATATGTGGGGACCTTCTAAAGAAGTGTCCAAGAGAGGTATGAGGTATTTTGTCACTTTCATTGATGATTTTTCCAGGAGAGTGTGGTTGTACGCCATAAAGACAAAGGATGAAATCATCGAGAAGTTTAAAGTGTGGAACACTATGATTGAGACCCAAACTGGCAAGAAGGTTAAAAGACTTAGGTCTAATAATGGTGGAGAGTATAAGAACGACCCATTGAAGGAGTATTGTCAGAGTGAAGGCATAGTAAGGCACTTTACAGTAAAAGCGACACCTCAACAAAATGGGGCAGCGGAAAGGATGAACCAGACCCTTATGGAAAGAGCACGGTGCATGTTATCCAATGCGGGTTTGGGTAATGAATTTTGGGCTGAGGCAGTAAATACGGCGTGCTATAACATCAACAGATCACCAAGTGCAGCCATAGAGTTGAAGAAACCTATCGAGGTATGGTCAGGTAAACCTGCTGTTTATGATTCCTTTAAAATATTTGGTTGTCCTACTTATTATCATGTTAGGGAAAGTAAGTTGGATCCAAGGGCGAAGAAGGCCATTTTCATTGGCTATGAAGAAGGAGTCAAGGGATACAAATTGTGGTGTACACAAAACCACAAGGTTGTGATCAGTAGGGATGTGACATTTGATGAGTCAGCTTTGCTACACCCTAGCAAAGAGACTTCAACTCAGGTGGAGAAGAATGGTGGTGATACTGTGCAGGTGGAGATTACATCTCAAATTGATTCTACGTCAGAAACAGATGTGGATGAGGAAGAGGTTCCTACTGAAGAGGTACAATCCTTAGTGGACGGAAGGGATAAAAGAACCATTAAGGGATCGATTAGGTATGGCTATGAGGACAACATAGCTTATGCATTGATGGCCTATAGAGATGAGCCAACCACTTTTCAAGAAGCATTGAAGGATGTGAACTATGATCAGTGGAAAACAGTGATGAGTGAGGAGATGAATTCTCTTTACAAGAATCAGACTTGGGAACTTGTAAAGTTGCCTAAGGGAAGCAATGCAATTGGGTGTAAATGGGTATTCACAATAAAGGATGAAGCTCCTAGTACGACTGGCGTTCGGTTTAAGGTGCGATTGGTAGCAAAGGGTTATGCACAAAGGGAAGGTGTTGATTACAATAAAGTTTACTCTCCGGTGGTAAGACACACTTCAATCCGAGCCTTGTTAGCTATTGTGGCATTTTACGACTTAGAGTTGGAGCAACTCGATGTCAAAATAACGTTCTTACATAGTACTTTGGAGGAGGACAGATACATGTCACAACCCGAAGGTTTTGTTGTTGCAGGAAAGGAGGAATATGTGTGCAAGCTAAAGAAGTCATTGTACGGGCTCAAGCAATCGCCTAGGCAGGGGCATAAGAGGTTTGACACATTCATGATGGGCCAGAAGTTTACGCATGTATGGTAGAAATTGAGAAGCTAAAGTCTCAATTGAGTATGGAGTTTGAGATGAAGGATTTGGGTGCAGCTAAGAAGATTCTTGGCATGGAGATTCTTAGAGACAGAAAGAAGGGCAGGTTGTGTCTCTCACAAAGGAGATACTTAGATTCTAAACCGGTAAGTTTACCTTTGGAGGTGCACTTCAAGTTGTCGGCGAAGATGGCTCCAAGCACTAAGGAAGAATAGGAGTACATGGCTCGTGTTCTGTATGCGAGTGCGGTTGGTAGTTTGATGTATGCTATGGTTTGTAGTCGACCAGACATTGCACAGGCAGTTGGTGTTGTTAGTCAGTTTATAGCAAATCCGAGGAAGCAACATTGGCAGGCAGTGAAGTGCATTTTGAGGTATCTACAGGGTACGAGTGACGTAGGTGTGGTATACCAGCGAGATGGTGGTTTAGGACCATAGGTTTGTGGCTATGTGGATGCGGACTATGCAGGTGATGTGGATCAATCTAGATCTACTACAGGATATGCTTTTACATTGGCTTGAGGTCCGGTGAGTTGGAGGTCAACATTACAGTCAATTGCTGCCCAATCAACAGTAGAGGCAGAATTGATCGCTGTAACAGAGGCCATGAAGGAAGCCATTTGGTTTAGAGGATTAACTGGAGGCTTGGGTATTCAGCAAGAATGCATTCAGGTGCATTGTGATAGTCAAGGTGCTATCGACTTAACAAAACACGGAGACTTTCATGGGAGGTCGAAGCATATTAATATTCGTTATCATTTAGTGCAGGATACTATAGAGGGTGGAGGATTTTCTTTGCTGAAGATTCACACAAAGGAGAATCCTGCAGATATGCTAACAAAGGTAATACCATTGATTAAGTTCAAGCATTGCCTGGACTTGATCAATATTCTACGGGTGGAGGCGCCGTGAGGCGCAAGGTAGTGACAATAATGAACGTGAAGAGAAGAACATGTACGTGAAGTAGAGAATATCGTTAAAGGTGGAGAATTGTTAGTTTGTCGATATTTTAGTAAGATACTAAATAAGAGTCCTACAAGGTTTTGGAAACTTCTTTTCTCTGGTTTTTGGAGGAACTGCTATTTTAGGTGGGTTTTCTTTTTCATATTTAGTTAGGATTCCCTTTTCCTTCTAGGATTGGGATACCTATAGGAGGCTATAAATATAGGAGTAGTGCCTTAGCTGAAAGTATTCAGAAAACAACATTAAGAGTGTGAGATCTCTTGAAAGGGTTGTGAGTCTGAAGATAGAGAGAGAGGTGAGAACAATATTTGTGAGAGCTTTCAATAAGGAGGGTTTGAGAGAATCTTTGTAATGGTTGAGAGGCTTGGAACTTGGGTTGCTTGCGAGGTAAGTCCTGTAACTGTTCTTCATTATTTTTCATTATAGTGGAAAGAGTTCATCGTCGTCCATGGATGTAGGCAATCTTGCCGAACCACGTAAATCTTGTGGGTTGTGGTGTTTGCTTTGTTTTCTGTTTTACGTTCTCGATTTGCTTGTTTGATTGTTTATCTCTAGATTGTGGTTAATTTGATCCCTAAAATCCTAACAAAATATGCCAAATTTCTAAAGGTTGATTTGAGGGAGTTAAGAGTTTTAGAATTAGATAATTTTCAGATATGATGATATGAATAGTGAGGGAGAAATTTCTTATGGGTTGGGGCTGACTCAACCAATCAATGACAACTTTAATCAATACCGATATCAGGCCTATCAGTCACTCTCCTACCTGTTTGTCGATCGCTAGTTCTGTTTATCATGTATTTCACTCATGATCTGGCCTGGTCGACCCAATTATGATATTGAAGGAGGGGATTTTTTCTCGAAAAACTTTGGATCCTGAGAATAGTTGAGAATGGTGCAACATTGATTCCTTTACATTACTTCGAATGGAATCTTAAGAGAACATCCTCTCCAAAAATTAGTTCATGAATCATCTTCATATAAGCCTCACAAAATGCCACAAAATGTGGGGATTCGTTGGGGGCGTAATAAAGAGGGGTGCAATAAACCTTCTCTACCCCCTCGGTGAGAATGAAGTCATAAACTACTCTTTGCAAAACTCTATAACCCTAGCTAGCTCCATATCATGAGTTGGTCGGGTGACATAGATCATAGAAAATCAGGTACACGGATCCTAACACCATATACCCATTTTAAATAATGCTAGAATTACTTCTAGGATGACTCTCATGATGAGGTGACAAGATCTGCTTGTGTAAAGTTGCTTTTTACTTTTTCAAGTTTGAAGCAGATCTTGCCACCTCATCTTAAGAGTCATCCTGGGAGTATTTCTAGCATTATTCGTCTATTTTTATGTCTAATCTTCTGATGATGATGACGATAACGATGACGATCTATTTTTAATTAACAATAAGGCTTTTTGGCGCACCCATATTACAAAACAAATGCCAGATACTTATGTGGCAGGTGGGACCTACCACTTTTCCCCTCCCAAAAGTGTTATGAGGGGGTTTCTAACTTATGTGGCAGTAGAACCCACCATGCCACATAAGAATCTGGCATTTGTTTTGTAATATGGTCAGGCCAAACAGTAACGCTGTTTAATTAATTAAAAGTAAACATAGAAGATTTGTGTCTAATATTTTAATTTTTTTGCAGTCTGGTTGTTGCATGCCTCCTACTTTTTGTGGCTTCACATATATAAATGGGACGATTTGGGAAGTGACGAAGAAATCAAAACCTAATTATCCAAATGGGGATTGTACTACATGGAACAACAAGGAGGATGTGTTATGCTATAACTGTGAATCGTGCAAGGGAGGAATACTCCAAAGCCTGACTAAGGAGGGAAAGAGTCTAACTAAATTTAATATTTCAATCCTGGTGTTTCTCATTATAGTCTACATCATTGCTTGCTCAACCTTCAAGAACAATCACTCCCAACAGTACAAGGGTTACAGCTATCCTTGAATGTTCGTACATGCATGCATGTAGGCATTTTTTTACGTTATTTGGTGTGTTCTTAATTTACATCAGATTTGTATTAAATTAAGGTGCGCACGCATTAGATGGGATTGTGGTTGTAATTGTATTTAGATTTAGACATTTTTACATATTTTTTGGAAAAAAACTCTTTATTTCCACAATGCACGTTTTTTTTTTCTTTATTAATTGACACCCTATAATCTTTTTATCAATAAAATCTTACCCTTTTCCCCTAAAAAAAATTGACACCCTATTTATTCTTTTTTACAATGTTTACACCAGCTTGTTAATTACTTATTTTTTGAGTTGATCTAAATAGCAAGTATGAATTAGCTCCCCTGCCCACCTTGTCCAATCCACCTAAATTGATAAAAATTTGAGCAACCTGAAGAATCCGCTAGCTCGAGCCAGTGACGTTGAAGCCAAGAATTTTTCTTTGGTTAGGGCACTCGGAGAAACTACAATAAAAAAATGGAAGAATTGGGCCAAAGGCCTAAATTTGAATTTTTCTTGTTGAAACCTCACCAAACTTTAGTGTGAAACTCAAAATTATTTTTTCACTTTGTGAAAATTCTTTGACCAAAATAATTTTTTTTTAATTTTTTAATTTTTTTTCGCACCTTTAAACCACCGCCACCACCACCACCACTACCATAGAAATCTCCGTTAGCATAACTTTTCTGACCATACCCATGTTTTCGATCTGAACTCCATGATCCACGATATGTATCACCATCTGAACCAATAAAAGTACCAAATTCATCCATTCTCCCTAATTTGAATTCAGCTTCAAAAGTAGCTCCAAATGGCCAAGAAAACTTACCTTTACTTGAAGCTTTTCCTTTCCTCCAATCTCCTTCGTACATACATCCATATATACTTCCCTGTACTGTGTGGTACGTTACCTACGAAACTTTCTGCGTAGAGATCTCAGTTTGGAAGAACTTTATCTACCTTGGCCGCACTTGATGTTGTTGATTCACCTGTTGGTGTTACTCTTCTGTTACTAGCTTGAGATCTACTTCTTCCTACCAAAAATGATGGTGGAACTACCAATATAGCTTCTGTTTTTCTCTCTTCTTCTCCTTTCTCTCTCTCTTCTTCTTCTTCTTCTTCTTCTTCTGATTTCTTACTTATGTTGTATTTTATTTCAAAATACCTTTTGTTGGGACCCATTTTGTGTTATTCCCTTTGTCCTATTTAACTAAATGGTTGTCTACACACTTGTGTTATTACTAGAGATCTTTTAGTCCCACATTACTTGTGAAACCTTTTACCCTCTTGTTAATAAGTTATGTGTGACTCCCTTAGTGGTAAGCAAGAATTAGAGGTGGGCCTTGTTCTCACTAGGGTGAGGTAGCCCATGTTGGGATTTGGGGGCTTGATCTAGAAACCCAATAACTGGGTATGTGCATGCGATTATCACGTGTAGTGGGGGTGCAAATCCTCCAGCTTGGGCCTCACATGTGTGCATGGGTTAGGTTTTTTTTGCTTTGTGTCCTAGCCCTCTTTTGACCATTTTATTTTTGCTTACTCCTACAGCAACATTAATGAGATTGCTGATGTCCCACACAACCTTTTTCTCTTTATATACTCTACTGTACTCTCCTAAGGAGGTCAAACGAGAATAACATTTCCCTCTTCTTTCTTCTTCATCTACTTCTTGTATTCTTCCATAAACCAGAGAAAAAACTTCTGGATCGTTGTACCCTAGAGAGAGATCGTCTAACAAACCTTATTGCACCCGGATCTATTTCGAGAGGGGGCAAATCTTCTCTTGGGGGTAGTGTTCACACGCCTCGATCTTTCTACTGTATTTGTGCTAGATTTACACTATTTTTACAACAATCTTAAGTGAAGATCTATGGATACTACTTTCATTACCACGAAATCACTTCCATACACTTTGAAGATTGATCAATTCAACGGATCCCACCTCAGACGTTGGCAAGAACGGATCTATTAGAGCCTGGATGTGATGAACCTAACACAATATCTCACACATCCACAACCTACTGAATGTATAAAAAACTATGATGAAAAATTAGTCGAATGGACAAAAACGAACAAGGTATGTCGTCATACTATCTTAAGTACCCTGTCCAACGAGCCATTTTATATCTACTGCACTTTTAAATCTGCATATGAGATTTGGGAAAAAATCTGATTCAAAAATATGTTGTTGAAGATGCTGGTACTCAGAAATATGCCATATGTAATTTCTTGCATTTTCAAATGTCTGATGATAAAGATGTGTCAACACAAATTAATGAATTTCATGTACTGATTAATGACCTAAAAAATGAAGATAATGAACCCTAAAACCTTTATGTCTGGCTGCCTTCTTGAAAAACTTCTTGACTTATGGAGTAACTACAAAAACAGTATGAAACATAAGAGAAAACGGATGACCCTTGAAGAAATCATAGTTCACATCAGAATTGAAGAAAAGAACCGACTTAGAGACAAGGTAGATCAGGCTAAGGAGCTTCATTTCAAAGCAAATCTAGTTGAGGGAACCTCCAGTAAGCCACCTCACAACAAATTCAAGAAACACAACTATAAGCCCAACCATAACTCCAAAACTAAAGGCCACAACCCTAGCTTCAAGAAAAATAGGGAATTGTTATGTTTGTGGTAAATCTGGACACCATGCAGCTCAATGTAGGAAACAGAGAGATGGAAACAACAATCCTCCCAAAGCTAATTTAGTTGAGGGGGATGTTATTGTTGCGGTTATTTCACTTGTAGCTCTTGTTTTGAAACTAAACTAACTAAGAGGACTTGTAAACTTGTTGTTGAAAGAGAATCTGAATTGCTCAGTTTGATTCATAGTGATCTTGGTGATTTGAAACAAACTGTATCTTGAGGAGGTAAGTCATATTATGTTACCTTCATTGATGATTATTCAAGGCACACTAAAGTTTATCTGTTTAGAAATAAAGATGAGGCAGATGAAATGTTTTTGTAATACAAAGTAGAGGTTGAAATTCAATTAAATAAGAAAATAAAAAAACTTAGATCAGATAGAGGGGGATAATATGAGTCTAACCTTCTTAATGCATTTTGTGAAGATCATGGTATTATTCATGAGACTACAGCACCTTATTACTCACCAGAATCTAATGGAGTAGCTTAATCGAAAAATTGAACCTTGAAAGAGATGATGAAGGGCATGCTAGTTAGTTCTGGGGCACCCTTGAACTTGTGGGGGGAAGCTATTCTCTCGGCTTGTCACGTTCAAAACAGAATTCCCTACAAAAAAATTGGAAAGACACTCTATGAATTGTGGAAAGGGCATCCACCCAACCTAACATACGTTAAAGTGTGTGTGGGGGAGGGGGTGTCTTGCCAAGGTTCTTGTACCAGAGACTAAAAAGAGAAAACTGGGACCTAGAACAGTTAACTGTATGTTCATTGGTTATGCTGAAAATAGTACTGCATATAGATTCTTGGTAACTATAAGTGAGAACAACCTAGTTTATACCAACACTATTCTTGAAACTAAGAATGCTGATTTCTTTGAAAATATTTTTCCTTTGAAATTATCTATTGATAAATCTCTTTCTTCTTGTGATAAATATGTTGAACCTCCTGAAAACTCTGAGTAGGAAGTAAGGAGAAGTAAAAGAGACGAAAGGCTACTAGCTTTAGTAATGACTTTTATACTTTTCATGTTGATGATGATCATCTTTCTTGTTATGATGCTATATCCTCTTGTGATGCACCTTTTTGGAAGGAAGCCATTAAAGTTGAAATAGACTCAATCTTATCTAATCACACTTGGGAATTGGTTGACTTGCCTCCTAGTTCTAAAACCATTAGATGCAAATGGATCTTTAAGAAAAAGCTAAAACCAGATGGGTCGATTGATAAGTATAAAGCTAGATTAGTAGCTAAAGGGTTTACTCAAAAGAATGATATTGATTATTTTGATACATTTGCTCCTGTTACTAAAATTTCTTCTATTAGAGTTTTAATTGCTATAATTGATGTTCATAATCTGATTATTCATCAAATGGATGTCAAAACTGCTTTTCTAAATGGTGAACTAGAAGAGGAAATTTATATGGATCAACCTGAAGGTTGCATTGTTTCTGGTAATGAGTATAAAGTTTGCAAACTAGTTAAATCCTCGTATGACTTAAAGCAAGCACCTAAACAATGGCATGAGAAATTTGATAGTGTGTTAGTTGCTAATGGTTATCTGATTAATGAGGCAGATAAATGCATCTACTTTAAGACTTTTAATTCTAGCTCTTATGTCATTATATGCTTATATGTCGATGATATGCTTATCATGGGTACTAGCTTTGATGTAGTAAATGAGACTAAATTATTTCTTGCATCTAAATTTTACATGAAAGACATTGGTGTAGCAGATGTGATTCTAGGAATTAAGATTATTAAATCTTGTGATAGTCTCATTTTATCTCAGGAACACTATGTAGAGAAATTCTTGAGAAAGTTTGGTTACTTTGATTGTAATCCTATTTCCACACCATATGATGCTAACTCTTAACTCAGGAAGAATAAAGAACATAGTGTTTCACAACCTATATATACCCAAATCATTGGTAGCCTAATATACTTGATGAATTGTACTAGACCTGACATTGCCTATGCAGTTAGAAGACTTAGTAGATATACTTAGAATCCTAGCAAGGATCACTGAACTGCACTTGATAGGATAGCCAAGTACTTAAAAGGCACTATTGATTATGGACTTAGGTTTTGTGCCTCTCCACTAGTACTTGAGGGGTATAGTGATGCCAATTGGATCTTAGATTCAGATGAGATTAAAGCCTCTAGTGGTTATGTGTTTACTCTTGGTGGAGGAGCAGTTTCTTGGAAATCTTCCAAGCAAACATGCTTATCTCGGTCTACCATGGAGTTCGAGTTGATTGCCTTAGAGAAAGCATGTTTTGAGACTCTGTGGCTTAGAAATCTCTTGGCAGATCTTCCCATTGGAGTGAAACCACCTCCTTCAGTGCATATGCTTTGCGATTGTCAGGCTGCAATAGCCAAAGCAAAGAGTAAAATCTACAATGGGTAAAGTAGACATATACGTCTAAGACATAATATAATTAAACAGCTGCTTGAGTCTGGAGTAGTCACTCTGGACTATATGAGGTTAGAGTTGAACTTGGTCGATCCTCTGATATAACCTCTAAATAGGAGGATAGTGGTTGAAGCGTCGAGGGGAATGTGACTTTTGCCTATACTATGGGATGATAGTACCCCACCTATATGATTGGAGATCCCATGAAGTAGGTTCATAGGGTTAAGAACAAGTCACATATCGTCCTATCTGCACTACACTTATATTCTCGAGGAGTCCCTTCTACGATGTGGTAGTGCTAACTGCAGTGATGAGAGAATGGACTATGCTCTTAATGAATCCCATAGACCTATTTTGGGTGGTTTGTAATACTGAAGTACATACTTGATGGAAGTTCACCTATATGAGTTTGGAATTAGGTCTATTCCAATTAGAATTTGGGCAAATTCTCTAGAGCACTCATGAAATCCAGGGAGCGCAGGACTAAAATGCGTCAAACTGCAAACAACTAAGTTCTGGGGATTAGTGTAGATGACAGGTCCTCTTGCTCACACAAGGAAATAATGGTTTGTAGAAGCTACATGTTTCACCATATCTCCGTGAGTTACGATCTGTCGTCCTAAGGATAGTTCATAGCCCGAAAGGCACCACTTTTGATGCACTGAACTTCAAATTCCTCTGGTTATTCCTTCCTCCTCATGTATTTCGAAATATGTGAGGGATTATTATATTTTATTTCAAAATACCTTTTGTGTGGGCCCATTTTTTCTTATTCCGTTTGTCCTATTCAACTAAATAGTTGTCTACATACTTCTGTTATGACTAGAGATCCTTTAGTCCCACATTACTTGTAAAACCTTTTACCCTCTTGCTAATAAGTTATGTATAAATCCCTTAGTGGTAAGCAAGAATTAGAGGTGAGCCTCGCACGCAAAAGGGTAAGGCAGCCCATGTTGGGATTTGGGGGCATGATCCTAAAACCCATTAATCGGGCATGTGCACGCGATCACGCGCAGCGAGGGTGCAAATCCTCCAGCTTGGGCCTCACGTGTGTGCAGGGGTTAGACCTTGCTTTGGCCCTTTTTTGCTTTGTGTCCTAGCCCTCTTTTGACTGTTTTATTTTTGCTTACTCCATAAGTTTCCCACGTTCTACTGCAACAACATTAATGAGATTGCTGATGTCTCACGCAACCTTTCTCTCTTTATATACTGTACTTTGCTCTCCCAATGAGGTCAGACGAAAATAACCTTTTCCTCTTCTCTCTTCTTTATCTGCTTCTTGTGTTCTTAAATAAACCCGAGGAAAAACTTTTGGATCGTTACACCCTAAAGAGAGATCGTCTAACAAACCTTTTTGCATCCGGATCTATTACGAGAGGGGGTGAATCTTCTCTTAAGGGCATTGTTCAAACGCCTCGATCTTTCTAATGTATTTGTGCTAGATTTACACTATTTTTTCATCAACGTCTTGTTAGTATTGTACTTGTCTTCTTCATTACCTATGGTTTCTTGAATTTTTCTTAGATCTTCTCTCTAACTACTTCACACCGAAATCTTGCCGGAATCTAACACTCCAGCTGCATTTTCAGAAATTCCCCCTTCCTTGCTCTCTCTCTCTCTCTACCTTGTCCTTCTTGTAAATTCCTCTTCTATTAACCCTCATAGAAATCTCCATTAGTATAAACTCTCATACAACCATGTTGGTTACGTTGTTTCAGTCAACCACCACCATCACCACCATGCCGCCACCACCACCTCGCCCCCACCACCACCCTACTATTGCCACACCTAGAAACAATGCAACCATGTTGGTTACGACGTTTCAATCAATAACATATATAAATAGTGCAATATGGTTGCGTTGTTTCAGTCAATAACATAAATAGTGCAACCATATTGGTTGCCTTGTAATTTCAGTCAATCACAACTACCACCACCACACTGCCATTACTACCATCACGACCATATTGGTTGCCTTGTAATTTCAGTCAATCACAACGATGTTTCAATTAATAACAAAAACAGCCTAATTTTTTCACTGAAGTTTTCTTTCTCCAAGCCCTTTTCAACAATTCCCCCATAAAAAATATAATCTTTCTTTGATGGGGCACAAATATGGTAATTAATCCTAACTTAGGAATTTTTTGGTGCGGCAAATGTGGATCCTTCCCTGACTTAGAGCATCTCCAATGCAAGTATGGTATGTTCAAAAGTAGTATGACACGTAGGAAATACATCCAATTTATTCTTAAAACTCTCTCCAATGCAAGTGTGCTCATCTAATGTGAAGATGATGTGGCCTGTGGTTGGGAAGACATCCTATAGTCCATCCTCTTGTTCTAGAGGTTCACCAAGAGGATGTCTTCCCATCCTAGTCAGTAAATTCAGTTAAATATATTATTCTCTCTCATCTTTTTTAACAAATCTCATTAAAGATTTCATTTTCTCCTTCTTTTTTTATAATTTAAAAATAAAATATTTAATTAATTAAATACTACGTAGGCAAAACCAACAAGCAAACCCCATTTGCATTAGAAATGCCTTTTTCTCTTCAACATAAATTGTGGAGTTTTTTTTCTCCACATAAAAGCAAATCTCAAGAGGATGTCTTGAGAGTTATGCCACATAGAAAGAGCACATTTACATTGGAGATGCTCTTAGTGGCTTGGGTGACTCCCTATAAGTTCTATAAGTTTTTTTTTAGGATTTGAGGTGTTCTTTTTATCGTTGATTTTCAGAAATCATTGATGATCGAGTTAGATGTCTTAAGAATGATTGATTTTCAAATATGATGATCCAGATGATAAGGAGAACATACTTACCAAAATTAACAATTGGATCATTTCCATATGCGCCCACATTTAGTCTACAACATCAAAAACACAGGCATTTAGTCCAAAACGAGATTTTTCACATGCTTACAATTAATTTTATATGGACTAAAATGCCTTTTAACTAACTAATGGTTATCCTTAACTTTCGGATGCATCATAGCAACAACCCACTCCTTTGTTTTTTTTCATATAGAATTGGCGGGGAGAGAAAGTTAGTTACTTTTATTTTGTATTTAAAAATAAAACTCCATAATTTCTAAAATACAAATCAAGTTTTCTACAAAAAATATAGTTTTGAAAAGCATACATGACTGTGCAAAACTACAATTTAAACTAGAATCTATTGAGTTCAAATGGCGAATTACAAAACTGGATTCACATAACAAATTTGTGAATACAAACAAAATGTCCCAAAACTCTATGATTTTGAGCGGGCTAAATGTTTTAGAAAGCTACCAATGCATGCTCCAAATATAGAAATAATTCTCAAATAAAAAACCACTCTCACCTATTTTATTTTACACGAAACTGGGGTGAAGCCTTCCTTTTTTTACTGGTAGTACGTATGAGGATGACAACCACTTTTTAAGTTGTAAATCCCGTCGCCCCTTTTTAGTTTTTGTTAAATGCGGTAATTGGTTATGAAAAAGTTCAAAATTTTCATACCTAAATTGCCCCTATCTATTTTGAAGTGTGGAATCTAACTATTTTTGTTTATGAGAAACTATGACATGGAAGAGAGAAAAAAATGATATTCTTTAAATTTAAAATGCTATTACTTTTAATCTACAAGTCAAATTTTGACAAAATTTATATTGTTGAAAAGTATACTTCAAGATCTTCAAAGCGAGACTATACAAACCTTAGATTGCATAATAATAATAATAATAATAATAATAATAATAATAATAATAATAATAATAATAATAATAATAATAATAATAATAATAAACCATAATTCGCAAGTTATATAATTTGCGTAGTTAAAACCCCATGCCAATATGTGTGGTGTAATTTGCATGTTTTGATGGTTTTGATGTTCAGTAAAGGATTGAAATTCATGGTAATGAAAATCAGATGTAAATGTCTATATGTGCAAACTTAACTGTTGTATTCAAATTTAATTTGCATACTAAAAACTATATGCAAAGTTTAGTTTGCATACTCGAAAAATTGTATACAATCTGATTTTTTTTTTGAATTTAGTATTCATATTTGATTTCTTTTTCAACATTTTAAAAAATGCTTTCCAATGATATAAATTTTGTTCAAATCCGATTTATAATTCGAAAGCTATGTCATTTTTTTATGTTAAAATAAACTTAACAGGCTTTTCTAACGTGCACCATTGATTAATGCATGAGAGGAATTTTTTGTCTTTCTTTATTGCCCTAACATGCACCGATGACTAAACTAACCAAATAAAAAGACCTGTCATCTCCGTACTTTTTTTTTACCCTTGCAAACGTAAATGATTCATAATCTGCTTATTTTAGTGGTTCAGCCGGTTTCTTCTCTCTAACGTCTTATATTCCTCATCCATTAATTAAAGAGGCTAGCTAGCTAGCTAGCTCCGACGCAGATCAAAATCTCTCTCTCTCTCTCTCTCTCTCTCTCTCTCTCTCTCTCTCTCTCTCTCTCTCTCTCTAATACACGCACACACCAAAACTCAAACCTCTCAGATCGATCGATCTTCTCTCTTCCCTCTCTCTGCGCGCGCAGGGACCGGAGAAAGTCTCCGGACCGCGAGGAGAGAGGTAGAGAGAGAAGTATTATAAGTTTAATTGAAAATTAAGATGGGTCGTGGGCTGAGCAACAACTTGATTGCAATTATAAGCGCCCTAACTTTGCTCATCTCAATGCCCATATTACTTTTTGCAGCATTTCCACTTTTGCATGGAGGCCGAGCCGCCGGAGGAGGAGTAGGATATGTTGCAGATAAAGCGACAGAATGTTTTGAAACCATTCAAGGCCCTTGCTTAACATTTGCATTATGTCTCTTCATCATGTCTATCTTAGGGATTATCGGTTCTTGTTGTAAAGTGACATCTTTCCTGTGGGCTTACCTTGTTTTTACGTTCCTTTCGATTATTGGTCTCATCTGCTTCACTATTTTCATATTTCTGGTCACCAGCACCAGCAAATCATCAAGTACAGGTCCCATCATCATCGATGAGAATGGGCACCCGTACTACAGTTTGAAGGGTTACTCACCTTGGTTGAAGAAACAAGTCGTTGATGGCCGTAACTGGAACAAGCTCAAGTCTTGTATGGTTATATCTGGGGTTTGCCATGGCACCGGCGACTACGACAATATTACTGATATGAAAACAGCCTTAGAAAGATTGAATCCAATTCAGGTTTTGATTTTATCCTCAATTTAATTCGATCTCATTTATCATCTATCAATTTCGATCTCATCTTTAATTAATTTGCGCTATATATAATCATAAATACATATATATTATGTACATACATACATGAGGTAGGATCGTAATCGATATCTTCATACAATCTCTCTTTTCAATATTTTTATAAGGTCCGCATAGAGATGGTTTTAGGGTTTTTTTTTTTTTTTTTTCTCAACAAAATAAAATTTAAATAGCAGATCGAAGAAGCCTCCAAGAAGAAAAATTATAGCCAACAAAGAAGAACCAAAGAGAGGGGCAAAAGACATCAATTAATGTGCTCCCAAATATCCCAACTAGGTTGGCACCTAGGGGAGCACCAATCACACGCCAACCTACCTCTTAAAACGAAAGTAACTTACATCAGAGGATTCAAAGAGATGATTTGAGGGGTGATTTTCAATGAGAATGAACTACTCACCGCAACACTCTAAAACCCTAGCTTCATTTCATGAGTTGGTTGGGTGACATGATGAAAACAAACATCTTCATCAAAAATAGCGTTCGGATCATCTTCATATGTGGGCCCTATAGGCTGCATGTATACATATATATATGAGAAAACGACCAAATAGTCTTTTTTCCAAAGTATTACTACAGTTTGATCCCAACTATCTTTTTTTGTCTAAAACATCTTTTGGTGACTTCTTTTTTACTGTTTAATCCTTTTTTTAACAAATAACAACATTTTAGTCTTTTGTTGAAACTCATGCGGTGTTTCACTTGTATGTATTACCAATTTTACCTTTTCTTTCTTAATTTTTAAAAGTGGACAACTATAGAGAGAAAAAGTTTGTTATTTTTTGTTTTAAATCTTTAAAATGCTATATCTTCTAAACCATAAATCAGATTTTGATAAAATTTATATTTTTAGAAAGCGTTCGACAAGATCTTCAAAATAGACCATACAATAATACTTTTTTTTTTCGAAGGCATGCAAATCTGAATTTGCATACTTTAAAGTGTTTCCAGAGTTATTGCATATATACATGTATTTCTATGCAAATTGTGTTTTGCATATAATTGCATGCAAAACACAATTTGCATACATTTAAATGTCTTCATATTATGTTTACATGCATATAAACGTTTGCAAAAATTATTTTGCATGCATTTAAATGTCTTTATAGTGTGTTTGCAAAAATTATTTTGCATGCATTTTAGTGGATGCAATTGTGTTTTGCACCCATTTAAATGTCTTCATAGTGTATTTGCAAGCATATAAACGTTTGCAAAAACTATTTTGCATGTATTTTAGTGGATGCAAATTGCGTTTTACATGCATATAAATAGATGCAAATTGTATGCAGATCGAAAGCTATAAATGTTGTTTTGAACCTAAATCTATATATAAACATTCAAAATTCTTTCATTCTTTTGTTTAAAATCATTCAAAATATTTTTAACAACACTTCGCATAATTAGTTTGCAAAACACATTTTGCATAATTATTTTACAAAACGTATTTGCATAATTATTTTGCAAAACACATTTTGCATATTTCGTAATATAATTATTTTTTTTAAAGAAAAAAATATTATTGACTGGTCTCATTTTAAAGATCTCAATGTAAGATTTCTAAAAAATATAATTCTTATGAAAAACTGATTTGTATTTTAAAAGTTATGTCATTTTTTGTTTTAAAAATAAAATAAAAAAGTTAGTTGGTGATTACTGCTTGTGTATTTATTGCTGGGGTATTTTTGTCCAGTAAAATGCACATGTGTGGTTTTTCACTTTTTTGGACTAAACCGTCATAATACTTTTAGCTATGACTAAACCATCATATTACCCCTCAAATAGGACTAAACCATCATACAAGGGGAAGACCACTTGTTAGAGTGGTTGAAAACATAGCTACCAATTTGTAGGTCCTGGTATAGAATCCCACTATGGGGATTCATCTTTAACTTAAGTCCAATTCAAAAAAGCAAAAGAAAAAATGAGTTGTCCGTCCATTTTAGTTGTTAATTTTAAACCATATATGATCTTTTGATGCTGTTAAAAATTATAGAATAGGATAATTTATATATATAGTGATTTATATTGTAAAATTTTAGAATGAAATGATTTTAATACATTGATTAGTGGCGGAGCCAGGCCTGAGTGGGTGGCCTAGCTCTTGAATCAACTCTTTGTTACATGAGAAATAAATGTACTTTTTATGCATAATATTTTGTTTTCCCTTTGTGAGTAATTAGGGGAGCTCATCCCTGTTGGTTGTTTGGTTCTATACCCGATTTAACTACAGCATGTAGTCGATAGTGGAAACATATATATATTGAAGTGTGCAGCGAGGGACCGAAAAAATGTATGTGCTGACGCACAATGACTTTCACGCCTCTGAGAGAGATTTTACATTAGGGCGCCCATGCAAAAAAAAAATCTGAATATTGCTATGTGGCCTTAACAAAAAAAAAAATTGTGTTGTGTTTTGGCCCCTCTTAATTCTAAATCTTGACTCCGCCCCTACAACGATGATGATGATGATGATGACATTAAACAAATCCAGATGATTCTAATTTTTTTTTTTTTAATTTTTTTTTGCAGTTTGGTTGTTGCATGCCTCCTACTTTTTGTGACTTCACACATATAAATGAGACGTTTTGGGAAGTCATGATGGCTAATAAGACATCAAAACCTAATAATTATCCAAATGGGGATTGTACTGCATGGAACAACAACGAGCATGTGTTATGCTATAACTGTGAATCGTGCAAGGGAGGAATACTCGAAAGCTTGACCAAGGAAGCGGGAAAGCGTCTAACTAAATTTAATATTTCAATCCTGGTGTGTCTCATTATAGTCTTCATCATTGCTATCTTCGCCTACAAGAACAACAGCTCCAAACAGTACTACAAGGGTTACACCTATCCTTCTTAATAGCATATATATATATATATATATATATATGAGAACGGGTATGTGTACAGTCTTATTTGTACATCATTATTTTTACATTAGTTGTGGGGTTCATATGGTGAGGAACCAATGGCTAATTTTTTGTGAGAATGATCTACAAGATGAGTAGAACATCCTTACCAAAAATCATATCATTCTAAAATTTTTAACCTCATAAAAAATTAATGGGAAATTGATTAAAAATTAACGGTGAACAATAAGCGATGAGAAAAAAAGTTAATTTTTAATGGGACTACCAGTTTTAGAATGATTTGATTTTTGGTGAGGATGATCTAGAAGGTGAAGAGAACATTATAAAAAAAATATCAGCCCTTAGATCAATAGTATGTAGGCCCTACATGCCACTGTACATATAAAATGTACAAATAACACTGTACTCTGATCCGGACTCTATATATATATTGGCGTTCAATATTTAAGGCCCGCCCTGGGCCAAAGCCAGCAACTCCATCGCCACCTTTGCCCCAAAAATTATTCATCTTTATATTATCCTCATACAATGATACAAGTTTATCAAAAGATCGTGGTTACAAAGTTTATGTGGGGCCTAATAGAGATGATCTAAAGTATGATTTTTTTAGGAATGATATCTTTTCTCAACATTTAGATCATTCGCACCAAAAATAACTTTATTCTAAAATTCCTCACCCTGTCAAAAGTCGTGTGATCTATATCTAAGCCGTTCAATTTTTTTTTAATTAACTTCAAACTAATTTTGATGGAGTTAAAAAATTTAGAATTGGGTGATTTTATATGAAAATGATCTATAGGGTGTGGAGAACATCCTTCTTACTCTATAATAGTGATATGTGTGTGAAAAAATAGATAAAATTAACAGATTTAAGGAGACAAGAAAGGGGAGAAAAAATTTGGAAGAGAATCAGAGAGAGAAACCAACAGATTCAAGAAGATTTGAATTTCAACCATGATGAAGAGTCCTCATACGGTGGTCTCCTTAAAAACTAACAAATCCTAACTAATAGGGAGGTGGACTTCAGCCACCTACAACATAATTACCCACGATTACAAATAACGTAATAAACCCCCGACCCACAAACTAAATAACAAACAACTAATTAATAGACTCCCATAACCCACGTACTAATCACCCAATGTAAATATAAAATAACAAACTACTAACTTAATTAACTACCACTAACCTAACACGTACACAACCACTAAACTACTAAACTAATGTATATATATCATTCCAACCCCTTCAAAAGCAACCTTGTCCTCAAGGTTTTATATATAAAATGTTTGCAAACACACTTTTGATATTGAACTTGCACGATCCACCCATTTGAAAAATGAACACTTTTGATATTGAACTTGCACGATCTACCCATTTGAAAAATGAACATCCAATCAGTCCACAAGCTTTTCTTGCATATTTGCTACATCGAAATTTCGTTGGAAAATAACGTCCCTGCATATCATTGGGCATGCATATTGGTCCAAGATCCTTGCAAGATGGTGCAATAGCATGTGGAACACCATTTAATAGCAAGACAAAATCTAAAATCTAGTCATGATCATCTTGAAAATCTTCTATAAAAATTGGGAAGAAATCGCCAATAATAAATGATAAGGTCCACATAGAGATGGTTTTAGGGTTTTTTTTTTTTTTTGCTCAACAAAATAAAATTTAAATAGCAGATCGAAGAAGCCTCCAAGAAGAAAAATTATAGCCAACAAAGAAGAACCAAAGAGAGGGGCAAAAGACATCAATTAATGTGCTCCCAAATATCCCAACTAGGTTGGCACCTAGGGGAGCACCAATCACACGCCAACCTACCTCTTAAAACGAAAGTAACTTACATCAGAGGATTCAAAGAGATGATTTGAGGGGTGATTTTCAATGAGAATGAACTACTCACCGCAACACTCTAAAACCCTAGCTTCATTTCATGAGTTGGTTGGGTGACATGATGAAAACAAACATCTTCATCAAAAATAGC
>MVGT01003747.1:6991-79924 GCA_002174775.1 Macleaya cordata
CGTTTTTTTTTTTTTTTAAAAAAAAACCCATGAGAGAAGTTTCTCTCTGCTCTTCTTAAGTATAGGGCGGTGGATTTTTTTAAAGAAAAGTTTTAAACTTGTAAAGATAGCTATAAGGAAAAAACATTTCGTTATATGATGACGTACACAAATTTTGTATACACCATATACAAAGGTGGTTTTATGGATAAATTTTGGCGGATCGGACAATGGGAATGGGTTGTGGGTCTGTTTACTATTTATTTTAAGTCATTGATCTCAAAAACTTGGTCAAAATCACGTAAAAACGTGGGTACCTTCGGTACCAATCCAAATCGTGTTCCGAGCCTTGATTTGGGATCATTCGGTGTCCGATTTTTGCGCGTGAGTAGTCGAAATTCGATAACTTTTCGAGATCTATCCATTTGTACGGTTCGATTCTTCAAATTACCCTCTGATCGAAAACTCATTTATTTAATTTCAAGTTAAATTATTTAAACACTAAGCTTAATTATTTTAATAATTAATTAGTTTCACGGTCAAATCGTTGGATTAGACTCTAATTGGCTCGGAATAACATTGACTGGTCAACTAAATTATTTTGGGTCGTTACATAGACTATAGGACATGCATCATTCGCGTCTCATCGACGCTCGCATTTCTCGGGCTCACGTACATTATGTGATCCCATTTCGTCTCCGAGGATGTCCTATATTGGACGTTACCCCTCTTTCAGATCCACGCCCAAGAGCGTCCATGGATTTGTCTTTGAGATTCTCCGCTTGGGTCTAGGAGATTCTCTACTACCGTCGTCTTCTAGATCCACGCCCAAGAGCGTCTATGGATCTATCTTTGAGATTCTCCGCTTGCGTGTAGGAGATTCTCCACTATCGTCGTCTTCCAGATCCACGCCCAAGAGCGTCCATGGATCTGTCTTTGAGATTTTCCGCTTTCGTCTAGGAGATTCTCTATTATCGTCGTCTTCCAGATCCACGCCCAAGAGCGTCCATGGATCTGTCTTTGAGATTCTCTGCTTGCGTCTAGGAGATTCTCCCCTACCGTCGTCTTCTAGATCCACGCCCAAGAGCGTCTATGGATCTGTCTTTGAGATTCTCCGCTTGCGTCTAAGAGATTCTCCACTATCGTCGTCTTTTAGATCCACGCCCAAGAGCGTCCATGGATATGTCTTTGAGATTCTCCATTTTCGTCGTCTTGGAGATTCTTTATTATCGTCGTCTTTCAGATCCACGCCCACGAGCGTTCATGGATCTGTCTTTGAGATTCTCCGCTTTCGTCGTCTTGGAGATTCTCCACTATCGTCGTCTTTGAGGTTCACGCCTAAGGGCTAAACCTGCCTATCGTCATCTTCGGGACACTCAGCTTTCGTCGTCTTTGAGAGTCCCAACATTCGTCTTTCAGATTCACGCCCCGTAGCATCAATGAATCTGCTTATCGACGTCTCTCAGATTCATTCCCCGTAGCGTCAATGAATCTATTTTCGTCATCTTTGTTGGTGCGTGGATACAAAGTATGTCCACGTCACTGGCTTTTCGTCACCTTTATCTGTGCGTGAATACAAAGTACGTCCACATCACTTGCTTCTCGTCGTCTTTGGGCACATCCTATGTTGGAGGTGATCCCTCGGTGTATGGTGCATTCAACACCATATCACATGTTTGAGTATACGTGTACACATTGCACGTATCACACCCCCTTGTTTGTGCGTGGATACAAAGTACGTCCACGTAACTGTGCTTTTAGCACGCAGGCCTACTGATGGCATGCGTCGCTTCTTTTGCTGCATTCGGATAGATGGATGTACGCATCTCTCGCCCCAGAACTATTTGATCATGACACGTAGATTTAGGGGGCTTACTCACCGTAGTGCAGTTGTTTTTGTGTATGTAGCATAACTTAGTATTGATCATATATTTCCCTAAAAGTCTTCAATCGCGAAGTAGAGGCCGTCCTCACGGACAGGCGGTTGTTGGGTGCCTAACACCTTCCCAACCTGTACCTAGATCCCTTTATCCATTATCTCTGTACCGCAGACCATCTACTTTGGACTATCGCCATAGTTTTCTCGGAAAACTAGATTTAGGTCGATTTTCTAAAATCTCGGGTCCTGATTCCCATAAATCAGGTGGCGACTCCTTACATATCACATTCATACCCCTTCTGAGGTGGGCGAATCCAACTTGTGCGTCTCCTACATGCGAGTCTCCCTCGAGCGTGGTGCGCGCCGGATTGTGGCTCCACAACCTATCTTCATGCCGATCCAGCAACTCCTGAATCTCTTCGGGCATTTTGTCCCGGATAGCGACCCAGTCGTCTTCTTCGGGCTCGTATTCATATTCATTGCCAATTTCGAGGTCAGATATTGCCTCTTCAAAATCATTTATGCACAAAACATCTTTTTGGTTTTTTGAATTTTCAATTTTTTTGTTGTTTTTGAAAATATTTTGATTTTTTTGGTTTTTTGAAAATAATGGAAAACTCAAAGCAGAAACAAAATCTGTTGGGGACCACACTTCTTCCTCTTCAGACGAGGATGCCCCTTCTCCCAATTGATTCAGGTTGTTTTTTTTTTGGGTGCCCGATGTTGTGGCACTAGGAGACTTACCTGCATATGGACCCATTGCATACCTGCGAGGCTTTCAGGCGATTCTCCTTTTGACCTTTCGGGGTCAGTGTCTGCCTGGTGCTCCTGAGTGAGCTGAATTATTTGAGTGATGTAGGAGGGTAAATCTAGGGAGATGAACCCTTCCCTCTCTTGGTAAAGATGATTATTTCTTTTCTTTCATCATGTCGCTCTAGAACAAGCTTTTCTCTGTTGGAAGATGACCGAGAGGGTCAATCTAAAAAGAAGAACCCTTTATGAGTATATCATTCTCTTTTCTTCCTCTTTTCATTTCCTACATTTAGATGAGCTGCCACTCTGAGGGTGAGGAGGGCTAATATAGAAAGAAGAGCCATTGGATTCCCCTCAAAGTTTTTATTTCTCTTGCTCTTGAAAGAGTGGAGCTCTCAGGGGTTCAAAGAGAGTAAATCTATGAAGAATGACTCTCAAACAACTGCCCCTAGCAAAAAGATTTTTTTTTTGTTTTTTTTTTGCAAACACAGAGAAAACTAGTCAAAATCAAAAAGCCTCTATAGTGAATTATGCCTCGGAAATTGTGCGAATGAATGCACTCCTTTGGGTTAATCCTAGGGATACATCTACCGCTACTACATGCATGCAGGGCTCAACTAGACTCTGTATTCGGGTAAAGGTTAGGGTCACCTCGGCAATATATACCTCGCAGCCCGAAGACTGGTCGTTAGTACAAGGCGGAGGGTGTGGAGATTCGGTCGTTACTCCCATATGACCACCCAGTCAGGACGAGACCTACCGCAACCACGGGTTTTGTTTCCTATAGGATCACAAAGAATATGAGATGCAAATGCAAATGAATGGGTGCGTGCAGTGTGTGTGTGCAAGCCCGAGAAGTGTATGATCATATATTCCCTAAAATTCGTTAATCGTTTTTCAAGTTAGATCCCTATAATCCCCAGCAGAGTCGCCAGTCTGTAGAGCTAGAATCCGGTTCGCGCCACGCTCGACGGAGACTCGCACGTGGGAGACGCACAAGTTGGATTCTCCCACCTCAGAAGGGGTATGAATGTGATATGTAAGGAGTCGCCACCTGATTTATAGGAATCAGGACCCGAGATTTTGGAAAATCGACCTAAATCTAGTTTTCCGAGAAAACCATAGCGATAGTCCAAAGAAGATGGTCTGCGATACAGAGATAATGGATAAGGGGATCTAGGTACGGGTTGGGAAGGTGTTAGGCACCCAATAACCGCCCGTCCGTGAGGACGGCCTCTACTTCGCAATTAAAGACTTTTAGGGAAATATATGATCGATACTAAGTTATGCTACATACACAAAAACAACTGCACTACAGTAAGTAAGCCCCCTAAATCTACGTGTCATGATCAAATAGTTATGGGGCGAAAGATGCATACATCCATCTGTCTAAATGCAGCAAAGGAAGCGATGCGTGCCATCGGTAGGCCTACGTGCTAAAAGCACAGTGACGTGGACGTACTTTGTATCCACGCATAAACAAGGGGTGTGATACGTGCAATATGTACATGTACACTCAAACATGTGATATGGTGTTGTATGCACCATACACTGAGGGATCACATCCAACATAGGATGCGCCCAAAGACGACGAGAGGCAAGTGACATGGACGTACTTTATATCCACGCACAGACAAAGACGACTAAAAGCCAGTGACGTGGACGTACTTTGTATCCATGCACCGACAAAGATGACAAAAACAGATTCATGAACGCTCTTAGGCGTAAATCTGTAAGAGGACGATAAACAGATTCATTGACGCTCCGGGGCGTGAATCTGAGAGACGACGATAGTAGAGAATCTCCAAGATGACGAAAGTGGAGAATCTCAAAGACAGATCCATGGACGCTCTTGGGCGTGAATCTGAAAGACGAATGTTGGGACTCTCAAAGACGGCGAAAGCTGAGTGTCCCGAAGATGACGATAGGTAGGTTCAGCCCTTAGGCGTGAACCTCAAAGACGACGATAGTGGAGAATCTCCAAGACGACGAAAGAGGAGAATCTCAAAGACAGATCCATGGACGCTCTTGGGCGTGGATCTGAAAGACGACGATAGTAGAGAATTTCCTAGATGAAAGTAGAGAATCTCAAAGATAGATCCATGGACGCTCTTGAGCGTGGATCTGAAAGACGACGATAGTTGAGAATCTCCTAGACGAAAGTGGAGAATCTCAAAGACAGATCTATGGACGCTCTTGGGCGTGGATTTGAAAGACGACGAGAGCAAATTCAGCCCTTAGGCATGAATCTGAAAGAGGGGTCATGTCCAACCTAGGACGTACCCGGAGACGAAAAGGGATCACACAATGCATGTGTGCCGGAGAAATACGAGCATCGGTGAGACGCGAATGATGTATGTCCTATGCTCTAGTACCGCACGAAAGTGTCTAAAGATTCCTAATCTGATTAAGGATGACCCTGACTCTGTATGTATAAAAAACCCTAGGCTAAATGTGATGCATTTGGAAAGAAACATGTAAAACAATAGGTGAGGATAGAATAGGAATTTCACATCAAGTGAAACCCTACACAACCTCAAAAACAACACACAATCCTAGGCTAATGCAACCTAAAGCTACAAGCACGCAAAGCCTAACCCTAGGGTCAACTAGCTAGAGACCTTAACCTCTATTATTGTTTGTTTTTAGGGTTTGGCAAGTTATCGGGCCCTTAGGTCCGACATGAGAGGGTGTGGGTTCTTAGACCCACAAGGAAGAGGATGGGCTCCAATGGCCCGAGTGATGGTGACGAGCTTTAGGCCCTGGAAAAATGGATCTAGGCCCGTGGGCCTGGCATGGTGGCGGGCCCTTAGGCCCAAGCCCGAGAAATGAGCCATTAAGCTCATAGCAACCAATAAAGAGCCTGAAGGCTGAAAGTTTGGGAAATGAAGGAGGGCCCGTGGGCCCACCACGAAGGGATGGGCCCGCAGGCCCAAAATGGCTTATTCAGAGGCTTATTAAGTATTTTGGTCCTAAACTAGCAAAAATAATCAGAACACTAATATAAGTCGTGAATTATTCGGAATCAGTAAACAAGTGAATTAACGCAACTTATGATATCAAAACTTTAAGCACAAAGACAGGAGTGCAAAAATGTTTATGCAAAAATGTTTATGCAAAAATGTTTTTGCAAAAATGATGAAGTCACATGCGCGATGTCAATCATGTTAAACATGGAAAAATAGTGATATTAACTTATGTCGGAAAAGATGTACAATGCTCCGTGTGAAAAATGCCTCATTGTCACATATTTGATCATTTCATGTATGCATCATACAAAACATTTAATGCGAAAATTTCAACTCATGTTCACGTAAAAGTCATGTGGCATGCATGCATTTCATGAATTATTTCATGCAAAACTAACATATATCACGTAATACATGCTAAAAATCACATGAAATGAAATTTACACTTGCCACATTTTTATCGTCAAAATTGCATGCAAAATTTCATTGAATCACGAAAGCACCGTTACATCATCATTTCATCACATGAGATAAGGGTTCAATAACGGAGAAAATACAAGAGATTATAGGGATTATCACCTATTTGGTGCAAGCCCGTCTTCCTGACTGCAAGAAATCTCCCCCCGTGTCGATGTGCGATGGGGGTGACAAGCGGGCCCCACTCCGTGCCTAAATGGAGAGAAACAAAATTCTAGGGATGTTGCAAAGCTATTTTTGCAGTTAATGCATGAGAGGAAAAAAAAACTGAAAATAACAACTTGAAATTGCTTCCCTTTTGTGCAAAACTGCTTTTTGAAAGGAAAAAAGAAAAAAAAAACTTGTTTTCCTTTTTTGTTTTTTTTTCCTGTTTTTCTTTTTTTTTTTGCTTTTTTTTTTTAAACTCTTTTTCTGATTTTTGTTCTTTCGAACAAACAAAAGAAAAAAAAAACTTTTTTTTACTGCTTTTTTTTTTCTTTCTTAAAAAAAACTTTTTTTCCTGTTTTTTCAGTTTTTTCTGCTTTTTTTTTTGCTATTTTTCTCTTTTCTTTAAAAAAAAAAAGAAAACAAAAACAAAACAAAACAAAAAAAACAAAAACTTTTTTCTCTCTCCTCCTCCCTTTTTCTTCTCCAAACGTCTGTAACAGACGTTCCTTTTTTTTTTTTCTTCCTCCTTCTTTCTTTCCATTCTTTTTCCTTCTTCTTCTTCTTCTTCTTCTTCTTCTTCTTCTTCTTCTTCTCTTCTTCCGCTTTCAACGTCTGTAACAGGCGTTAAAAAAGTTTTTTTTTTTTTTGCTGTTTTCTTTCTTCCTCTCCTCTTCTTGTTTCTTTCTCTCTCGACCACTCTCTTCTTCCTCTCAATCTGTCCATCTCTCTCTCGGTTTCCTCTCCTTTCTCAGACTCCACCCTCTCTCCCTTTTTCACTTAGTTTCTCCATCCCCCCCAAACAGGCGTGGGGGGCATGGGGAAACCCAAAAAGGTTGTCCACCACGCCACCTTGCGCATGCAATGTGCGTGGTGGCCCAAATTTTTTTTTTAAATTTTAATTTTAATCTTAATAATAATAATAAAAAGTTATTTTTATATGATTAAAAATGAGAGTGGGTCCCACAAAATTCCTTTAAAAAGATTTTTTTGAGGAAATAGTTGATTTTGGGAAAATTTGGGGGTGGGCCCATCCCATCGTGACACGTGGCGACACCCAAGGATTAGAACCGAAAAAATCCTACGGTTCCTCGACTGAACTAGTTCCATTCTGAGTTCGGGGTTCCTCGAGATTTGGTTCTCTTCTTGTTCCGATCTTGGGCCGAATTTTGAATGAGTGGAGTGGAGACTGCTTAGTCACATTAAACTAATTTTTCGTTCAATTTCGCACGTAAACCGAGGTACGACCAAAATGGGTATTTTTTTGAGTGTGCAAAAATTTGGCATCTACAATACCCATAAGATTTTTCCCAAGTGTGACTAAAGTGAATTTTTCAGATTGCTCATGTTCCTCGGATTCTTTTTAATGGCCAAGTTTTAAAAATCTAGGTGGATTGGGCGAATTAATTTGTATAGTTCCAAATACTTAACCAATAAAAAAATAACTTACACAAAAATTAAAAACCCCTTAATCAAAGTATCTTTTATAATATCTTTTAAAATTTTAAAAATAACCAAAAGAACAATGGCAATGCATAATAGATAAATATAAACATAAACAAATTTCCTCACCCCTAATAATTTAGGGCTGAACAAGTCTTTGTTATACGAGAGAAGGGATAACTTTCTCGTTAAAGGGATGTACTTCCATGTTAGAATTTTTCTCACGAAAGTATATCTATATCAATATCTATATCTTCTATATACTCTTATATAATGCAAATACTTCAGTGAAGTTTATTTTGTAAAAATTTTCTAAAATATCTTTATGTGTGTTTTCTATTAATTATTTATCAAATGGAGGATATAGTTGGTACTAAATAAAACTCTAGTATTAAATAACTCTACTATAACATTAAGTATGGAACATGACACATTAATAAACAATAATTATTAAGGAACAAGTCCAATGTAGAACTTGTATATATATATATATATTAACTTTTTTTGAATTAGAAGGGTTGCTCAGGTTAGCAATTCCTTTTACTCGTGCTTGCCCAAATTTAACTTCAAGTTAACAAAACTCAATTTGTACTTGTCTAAGGTAATTGACAAATTTTATCCACGATTAGATGCAATCATTTAATGGTCTAGAAATTAATGATAAATGATCTTTATAACTTTTTAAATTAAATGACCACTTCCTAAACTAAAGGGGACACAAATGTGAATCAACACATGATTGCATCCAATAATGAATAGGATTTGTCAAAAGAGTGGTGATATCCCCCATCCTCACTTACACTTGGGAATATCTTAGGGTTTTATTTGTTGGTCAAACTGAGGTTTGACCAAAATTTGAAGAGATTTGTTCTTTAGGGCGTCCTCCCCATTTATAATAATAGGAAAACTATTTTATCTCCACCCACAAAACAAAATACACCCCACCATCTTCATCTTTTCCACCACCACTAACCATCACCACACCAAAAGAAATTCAGATCTGAGATCTGAGAAAGAGAAAGGGAGAAGGTGAGAAAGAGATCGAGTGAGAGCGAGAGAGGGAGAGTAAAATAAATCAATTGAGGAAGAGAAAGAGGAGTGATCTAGATCTGGATCTCATCTTCTCTCCATCATTATTTCTTCTCTCTCTCTTTTTTTCTCTCCCTTTTTGCTGGTGGTGGCGCGGTTTGGGTTATTGGAGGTAATGGTGTATGCCATAGTGGCCATGGTGGTGGAAGAAGCTTAATTTTTTTTTAATTCTTTAAAATGTTTTAAAAAATTATTTATTTATTACAAATGGGCTGGGATATCCCCTAATTTTTTGAGAGGATGCCCTGAAGTCTATTTTAACAAATTGAGGGCATCCCTTAATACAGGATATCCCCTAGTGTATTAGAGGATAGAGGATATTACCACTCTTGTCAAAATCCCTATGTCAAAACTATGTGTCCCAATAACTAAACCCATTCTCAATTACCTCTACTTATGTTATGTCAACATATAGGTCGAGTTTAGATTGGTTGGTTTGACCCAACCCAAATCCCCCCCTTAAAATTAGACAAAAAGAATTTAAATAAAGGGAGAGGATTCCCAAACTCTAAACTTTCTCAAAGGATTTTGACAAAACCTAGCATCCATTGGTTTTGATCATGCAAAAGTTTAAAACATGTTGATGGGGCCCTTTTATTTAGGATGTGATATAGGTCATTTATCAATAAATTTAAAACTGTTAGATGATCTAAATCAAAGACTGCAAAATTTTTTTAAAACCTGGTGTCCGCTATAGATTTTGACCTTTAATTTACAAAGAGAAAATGAATAGGATGGAGACAAAAATATTCCGTACTCCCCAAATTTGTTGAAAATGAAAGTTAGCCTATTACAAAAGGGTGTTGCTTCTTAGCATTTCTCTTATAGCAAAGTTTGACCATGAATAAAAAATTGAATAAATATTGTTTAAAAATATTATCTACTTAAGCCTAAATCTCGTATTGCAAGTTATGATGAACTCCTTGACAAAAGCAGATCTCAGTTACAAGGGTGGATGAGCTCTCAATTATCTCATGCTGGCAGGGGTACTCTGATTCAGTCTATGTTGGGTTCCATGTCAGTTTTCTTCATGTCATGTTACAAACTCCCTAAAGCTATCACTCACAAATTACTTTGTTTTCAACGAGACTTTTGGTGGAATCACAGCGAAACAGATAGTAAGATGGTCTTTTTGGCTTGGTCCCATATCTGCAAGCCAAAGGACATGGGTGGTCTTGGGTTTAAAGACCCAGAAAAGGTGAATAACGCTTTCTTAGCGAAAGTGGCTTGGAGGTTTCTTACCAATAAGGACTCTTTCTGGGTACTGCTACTCTCTGCACGCTACCTTCAACGACAGAATTTCTAGACTGTTAAAAAGGTTTCTAATTGCTCTCCTGTGTGGGCTGGGATATTATCTGGTCGTGATATTATTGCACCCTCAGTGTGTTGTTATATTGGTGATGGTACTTCAGTTAAAATATGGGACGACCCATGGGTTCCATCTCTACCCAATTTCAGAGTAGACGGTACTGACCAGAACAGTTGTACTTTAACCTTGTTAGTGATTTGATTTGCCCAAACTCGAGACTTTGGAGGCTTGATATTCTTCAGAATCTTTTCTATCCTCATGAGTTCGCCGCTATTCTCAAAATCAGATTGCCTGCAGCACCTGCCCCTGATAAATTGTTATGGCTGAAGACAAAAACAGGGGAGTTCTCGATTAAGTCTGTGTATAGAAGTATAACACAGGCAGAACCGTCAAGCTCTGGACTCGTTGAGGATAATTTTGATTGGTCAAAGTTTTGGAAGATTCGAGGCATTTCACCGAGAGTGCATTTATTTTTATGGCGTCTGCTTCATAATGCTCTTGCTTTGAAGGCGAATATTTCAAAGCATACTTCCCACACTGATTCTACCTGCCTCTTCTGTTTCTCGCACGAGGAAACTGCTGATCACCTTTTTCTGCATTGTTTTGTTGTAAAACAGATCTGGTTCTCATCTCCTATCGGGCTTTGTATTGATACACCTGATCTCCCTTACACTCTAGTTGGATTATTTAATTTTTGGCTCGCTTCATCTGAAGCTACGGAAGTCTTTAAACTTGGTTGTGCTCTGGTTTGGTGTATTTGGAAGGCCAGGAATCAGGCCCTTTTTGATAATATTGCTGTCCAAATTGATGAAGTTGTTAAGGCGGCGAGCTCTCTCTATATAGAACATAGTTCCACCACTACTCTCGCTACTAGATCTGTGTCGTCGTTTACCTCCCAACAGTCTTCCTCCAACTGGATCCCTCCGCCTTTGGGTTCGATAAAAATAAATGTGGATGGCGCCACGTTAGATTGTTCGATTGCTGCAGGTATTGTCGCTCGGAACTCAACTGGTGATTTTCTGGAAGGCCACTGTTTCTTTGATGAGGAATGGTTGGGGGTTAATGGGGCTATTAAGGTGGAGGCTCGTGCCTTCCTGAAAGGATTAGAATTAGCTCAGGCCCTTCAGACTCCCTCTCTCATTCTTGAAGGTGACTCTCAATTATTGGTGTCCTATCTTCTAGATGACAGGCTAAAATACCTTTGGCGTATCAGAAGTGTGATTTTGGATTGCAGAAGTCTGATAGAGTCCTTTGACTCTATAGTTATTCGTCACGTGCTGAGAAAGGTGAATGTGGTGGCTCACAAGTTAGCAAAATTTGCTATTTCCAGTAAGGCATGTACTAGCTTTCAGGGGCTCCCTCCCTCTTGTATTGTTAGCGCATTACTGGCTGACAAAACCTCTATCTTATATGATTAATAAATTTTTGTTCCCTAAAAAAAATAATAATAATAATAAAATAATAATAATAATAATACGCTAAAGCTATTTTCACACAAAAAGTTTGACACAAAGTCTCACACAAAATTTTGTGGGATCCACAATGATATAATCTGAGGGCTAATATTTTGTAAAGATGTTCTATTCATCATGTAGATCATCCTCACAAAAAATGATCATATTCTAAAATTTCTAACCTTATCATAAGTTGATTGAAAATTAACGGTGAAGAATGAACGCTGAAGACAATGGACAACTTTTGATTGGGTTAAATATTTTAGAATATGATGATTTTTTGTAAGAATGATCTACATGATAAGTAGAACATCCCCACAAAATATTAGCCTTCGGATTGTATCAATGTGGATCCCACAAAATTTTGTGCGAGACTTTGTGTCAAAGTATTGGGTGAAGGTAGCATTGCTCATAATAATAATGAATGAGGGGAGGAGTGACCTTGTAATTTCCTCCAGTCTCTAGCGATTGTCCTAGCAAAACCACATAATAATTCCATATTTTTCTCCTCAACGTACTGCTAGCAAAAATCAATATATAGCATCCACCCAAATTAATTTGAGGAATTAAACATGCGAAGTTCAAATGCTAATTATGTAAGATTGTGGCCCATAGTACAACATATATTTTCCTAATCAGTCTGGAAAATTGCCATTATGTATTAATTAGAAATATTGTGGTCCCACATGTGTGAATAGAAGGGACTAAGTGTTTAAGGAATTAAGGTTTCTTGGTTGGGTGGTAATCCTAATCTATTTGGTAAGTGTAGATTCTCTAAAACTCTAGTTTCCTTGATGGGTTAGGAAAATCTAGGGTTACAGTTTATAAATAGAGAGGAGGTCAACTCTTAGCCTTATGCAATCTGAGCCCCATCATCTGCTAAAGGCATAAGGGTTGTAGGTTCTTCTCTGGTGTAAGCCTTCATCAAAATCTTGCGATCAATCAGGTATGATTCTATCGATACTTCTATTTATTATTCAGTAGATCGCATACCTAGATCCATGATTAAAATTTAAACAAATTAAAACTAATTTGCATCCCAAATTAGTCTCTTACAAACTCATTTAAATTAATTTCAATCAATCAATCCATGTTAATTAATTGAGCTAGGTGTTTTAGGGCCGGAGAGAGAAAGAGAAGGGAGATAAGAAAATAAAAATGGGACGTTATTGCAGCGGCAGAAGCAACAATAAGAAGGTAGCCCTGACAATGCTAATTGTGATATCAATGTTGGTGGTGATGATAATGGCTGATACAACATCATCACCATCACCATCACCATCACCATCACCAGCAGGTTCAGATCCATGTGTGGAGGATTGCATTCCTCATTGCATGAGTGGAATGGATGAGGAGAGTGAAATGGGATGCAGAGGGTCGTGCATGGAGTTTTGCGAATATCAGAAACAGGAGAGACAAAAAGGGAACGGTTCCCCCACTGATTACGATCCAGCTTCATTCTCTTGAAGTTAAAAGAGACCCCTTCCTTCTCCTACTAATTGAATACCTAATACACTCTATTAATTTACTAATATATATATTCAGAGTTGAAATTAAATAAAAAAATTTGGTGGCTAAAACGTGTAAAATACGCGCATTATGTAAGCCGGTTTTAAATGAGCTGATTAATGTTAATTAATTTTTAAAATAATTTAATTTTGAAGTCGGTAACATATTATTGAATCGGTTTGTAAATTCTCAATAACATATTATTAAGCACATCTTTTTTAGCATAAACATGGACCCATTTTCGTGAAGTTAAGGGGATGAAGATAAAATTTTTATTTTTGTTTGGCTTTATTTTCTTTTTTAAGAAGAAGAGAGTTAATTTGGGTGTACTCGCAAGGTGGGCAAACTAAAAGACCTGTTTTGGAGGATGGCTCAACCATAAGCTGGCCCTCCTCCAAATGTTGGTGCGCAATAGAAATTTTATCAATACAATATATCAGTCGGGCATTGAAAAACTGGGCCTAATTTTATATATGCTAAGACCAAGTGTAGGCTTTGATTTGGCCCCGGGTTTGAAGGGAAATTTTATTGGCATTTACCAAAAGGTTGTTAGGGCATTCTTAGTGGGAGTGTAAAAACTGTTTGATCAAGCAGTTTTTCACACTCTAGTGGAACCTCTAAAACCCTAAAGTGGATTCTAATCCACTATTTTAGGGATCCATAGTGGAGGGTGTGATTGGACTAGCGGCACGTTCATCGGATGAGCGGCACGCTCATTGTATGAGCTGAAATGCATAATATTTAATTCCTAAATATTAAGAAAGCTATTTCTCTCTCCCACTTTTTTATTTTTCTCCTTAAACAAAGGAGCACAATATGATTTTATTTTCTCTCTCTTCTTTTTTCTCTATTTTTTTTTGTTTCTTCACCCATTTTTAGAGATTCTCAACTAGAGCAAAACACATTTTCATCATGAATTTTTTATTTTTTGGGATCTATTTTTAGATTTTCCACTAGAATTGCCCTTAGCAGGTTCCATTTGGTTAGACTTAGTCAATCTACTTTGACTTCAAAATTACTAGTGGTAGTTTCTAAATTGGTCAAACTTCAAAATTCTTTATTTTTTTGTTTTTTTTTTTGTTTTTAACTCGACCAGTTTTAACCAATTTGTATAGATTGTTTTGACCAATTTAGAAATGCTTATTTCAGTAAGTTTTGGTTGATTTACAGTTTCAATTTTTTTTTAATTTAAATTAATACCCTAAAACAACGTCGAGTATTCAAAAAATAATATAGAATCAAAATTACATAATCGAGGTATATCTACAAAATAAAGATGAAAAAACCCATAAAAACTCAAAATAGATGAATTTTAAAAAAATTAAAATTGTTAATAAAAATATTTTAATGAAATTTGACTCTACAACTAAAACTTATCTTCACAATTTTCACAAAAAAATTACATACCTAGGGTTTTTATTATTAATTTTGGTGGCCTAGAGTTTGTTTTCTTATTCTTCTTCTTTTTACTCTCCAACTCGAGCACTTCTTTTTGGAGTTTTTTTTTTTTTACAGTAAAATTCGTTTGATTAAAATAAGGGAGTGCCAACAATAAAAAATGTATTTAGTGGGGGAGCCCTCATCCAAGCCCCAACAATGCAACAACGTTTTGGTAAGCGCCCATAAAATCTCCTGTGTTTGAATATCAATCTCGGTTGCCCAACAGGCCTCGTGTACAAGTCCAGGCTCCTAGCCCTACCTTGACGCTGTTCTATATAAATTCTAGCAGCAGTGCTGGAGCTTCATCAAATGTGTTCCTTCATTTTCAGTCTCCTCAACAGCTTCTCTTCCCGTTTCTCTCTCTATCTGTTTCTCTCTCTAGAAAGGTAAGAACTCTCTCATCTCAGACTTTCGATTTCTCTTTTATAGTCTTTACATATACATACCAATCGATATGTTTAGTATATCTGAAAAGAGTGGAGAGAACATCATAATAATCTCTAGGGTTTCTCCGATTCACCACAGAAAAGAACCTAACAGACAATCTCCCCCAAACATTAACACCTTCAAACCAGTAACCTTACATCAATCACACTCTCTTCATAATCGCTTGTTGAGTTTTTGAAATTTTAAACCCTAACTAGAAGAATTTGTTATTGTTTAGTCAGAGCGAGGTTTTTGTTCTCTGAAATAAATAATACTCGGTTTAATTGTTTCTTGTTTAGCTGGAGCAATTTTGTGTAGAAGCTTGGGTTTTGAATTTTGTTTTAGGATTTTAGTTTGAAATTTGGGTCACAATGGAGGATTCTGATTGCCGGAAAATCCGCAATATTTGCATTCTTGCTCATGTTGATCATGGGAAAACTACACTTGCTGATCATCTGATTGCTGGTTCTGCTGGTGGATTACTCCACCCGAAACAAGCGGGCCGGTTAAGATTTATGGATTACCTCGATGAAGAACAGAGGCGAGCGATAACAATGAAGAGCTCTTCGATAGCTCTGCAATACAAGGAGTACTCTATAAATCTCATAGATTCTCCTGGACACATGGATTTCTGTAGTGAGGTTTCTACTGCTGCTAGATTGAGTGATGGGGCATTGGTATTAGTCGATGCTGTTGAGGGTGTTCACATACAAACCCATGCTGTCCTTCGTCAGGCGTGGATAGAGAAGCTTACACCTTGTTTGGTTTTAAACAAGATTGATCGGTTGATCTCGGAACTCAAAATGAGTCCAATGGAAGCTTATACCAGATTACAGAGGATTGTTCATGAGGTGAATGGGATTGTTAGTGCGTACAAGTCGGAGAAATATCTCTCCGATGTTGATTCGATACTCGCAGGGCCTGTTAATGAGATGGGTGATGAGAATTATGAGTTTTTGGAGGATGACGAAGAAGATACTTTCCAACCCCAGAAGGGGAATGTTGCTTTTGTTTGTGCTTTGGATGGGTGGGGTTTTTGTATTAAAGAGTTTGCTGAATTCTATGCATCCAAACTAGGAGCTAGTGTAGCTACTTTGGAGAAGGCATTATGGGGTCCTCGTTATTTTAATCCAAAGACCAAGATGATTGTGGGTAAGAAGGCAATTGGCGGAGGAAGTAAGGCACGACCCATGTTTGTCCAGTTCGTGCTCGAGCCACTCTGGCAGGTTTATCAGGCGGCTTTCGAACCCGATGGAGATAAAGTGGTGCTTCAAAAAGTTATTAAGTCATTCAATTTGTCTGTTCCTCCTCGTGAGCTACAGAACAAAGAACAAAAAATAGTGGTTCAAGCCGTCATGAGTCGTTGGCTTCCTTTGTCTGATGCAATCTTGTCGATGGTGGTCAAGTGTATGCCAGACCCCGTGATGGCTCAGTCTGTTCGGATCTCAAGGTTGCTTCCAAAGCGAGAGGTTCTGAAATATGGGGCTAGCTCTGATGTGCTTGAAGAAGCAGAAAATGTAAGGAACTCTGTTCAGGCTTGTGATTCTAGTCCTGAAGCACCATGTGTTGCTTTTGTATCTAAGATGTTTGCCGTCCCTATGAAGATGCTTCCACAGAGAGGTCCCAATGGAGAAGTAGTGAACAATTTCACAGAAGAAGGTGGGGTTGGTGAATCAGATGAGTGCTTCCTTGCATTTGCGAGGATTTTCAGTGGGGTTCTGTCTGCAGGGCAGAAAATCTATGTGCTTTCAGCTCTATATGATCCATGTAAAGGAGAAGCAATGCAGAAACATCTGCAGGAAGCGAAGTTGCATTCCTTGTATCTGATGATGGGGCAAGGTTTGAAACCGGTGTCCTCTGCCAGTGCAGGAAATGTTGTGGCGATACGAGGCCTTGGTCACTACATCTTAAAGAGCGCAACCCTTTCTTCGACAAGAAACTGTTGGCCTTTCTCAGGTATGGTCTTCCAGGTTTCCCCTACTCTGAGAGTGGCTATTGAACCGTCTGATCCTGCTGATATGGGTGCACTTATGAGGGGCTTGAGGCTTCTGAACAGGGCAGACCCATTTGTGGAGGTTAGTGTTTCTGCCACAGGAGAACAGGTGCTTGCAGCTGCAGGAGAGGTTCATCTTGAGAGATGCATAAAAGATTTGAAAGATAGGTTTGCAAGGGTGAGTTTGGAAGTCTCACCACCCCTTGTCTCTTATAAAGAGACCATTGAAGGGGATGGTTGCACTTTCTTAGAGAATCTGAAGATCATGTCAGGGAGTTTGGATTGTATTGAGAAGACAACTCCCAACGGGAGATGTGTTGTTCGAGTGCAAGTCATAAAGCTTCCGCTGGCACTGACAAAGGTGCTTGATGAGAGTTCTGATCTACTTGGAGATATTCTCGAAGGCAAACCTGGGCAGAGAAACCAACTGTCGGCAACACAGAGAGAAGACAATTCTATTGTAGATGATAGTCCAATTGAAGCACTTAAGAAACGGATAATGGATGCTATAGAGGGTGACTCTGCGAGTAAAGAAATCGACAAGGATAAAGCTGATAAATGTAGAAGTTTGTGGCTTCAAGTTCTCCAGAGAATCTGGGCAATTGGGCCTAGGCAGGTTGGTCCTAATATTCTCCTTGTTCCAGATTCCAAAGGAGGGAATGGTGACGGTTCGATTCTTATTCGAGGATCTTCTCATGTATCTGAAAGATTGGGGTTTGTGGATGAGAAGACTAGTGCTATTGAGAACTCTTTAGAAACAAGCAGCTTACTATGCACGGAGGCAGAGAGTCTTGAGAGCAGTGTCCTCTCTGGGTTCCAACTTGCTACAGCAGCCGGACCGTTGTGTGATGAACCCATGTGGGGTTTGGCATTTCTTGTTGAAGCTTATATTATTCCAGTGGAGAGCCAGTCCAATGAATCTGATCTTTCTACCCAACTAGCAGATCAATATGGCATCTTCACAGGACAGATAATGACAATTGTAAAGGAAGCGTGCAGGGCGGCTGTGCTTCAGAAGAAACCCCGACTTGTGGAAGCCATGTACTTCTGTGAGTTGAACACTCCAACTGAATATTTGGGCCCTATGTATGCTGTTCTTGCTAGGAGACGGGCCCGAGTGTTGAAGGAAGAGATGCAGGAAGGGTCTTCTTTGTTCACTGTGCATGCATATGTGCCGGTTACTGAAAGCTTTGGCTTTGCGGACGAGCTTCGAAGATGGACATCTGGAGCTTCAAGTGCATTACTTGTATTTAGCCATTGGGAAGAACTTTCTGAGGATCCTTTCTTTGTACCCAAAACAGAAGAGGAGATTGAAGAGTTTGGAGATGGTGCTAGTGTTCTTCCAAACACAGCAAGGAAGCTCATTGATGCTGTGAGGCGGCGGAAGGGCCTTCCAGTGGAGGAAAAAGTCGTGCAGCATGCCACCAAGCAGAGGACCCTTTCCCGTAAAGTTTGAAAGGATTTCCATAATGGTTCCAAGAGTTCACAAAGAACTGTAAGTTTTGTTACCTTGCTGTATCAATTTATAGAAAAAATGGTATAAATATTTGACCACTTTTATGTGAATGTATTTTTTACTTGACTTGGTGATGGTTATAATGATCATAATGGAACAGTGACAGTTATTTGGAGGTTTAGATGAGGTTCATAATGCTTAATGAAAGTTTATTTCCTTTTCATTACTATAAAATGATAATTTTTTTATATGATTATTACTTTCTTAGATGTAATCTTGTTACTGAAATCTGTAACTTAAGAGAACTGTGTAGATGACAATATATGTAATTCTGCCAACACCTATATAACTGAGACACAGTTTTGACTCTAGTCATGTTTGACCTAATTGAGTTTATAATGCTTGCCCTTTTACCTGTAAGACGCAGAATCGAATTGAAGAATCTTGTGCTTTGTTCAAAATATGGGTTCAAATGTTTCCTGTTTCAGAGTTGGATTCAGGTTGACTGATTAGAACCGTTGATTCGACGCCATGTTATAGTTGGGTTGATCAATTAGTGCACGTCTAGACTGCAAGTAATTTTGACCTTGAGTTCAACCTTGCTCAACAATATTAAACTACTGGACATTTTTCTTTCTCCTAAACTAGGAGAGCTAAAAATCTCACCCCATTGTCCTGTCCTTGAACACATTTTCTGTTCTATAACCTTCTAAGAAGTGATGTCAACATCTTGATGGGAGAAAGGTTTATGTGTGTGACATTTTGTGAAGTTGATATCCGAGCTAAGGGACCATCTTCACCAAAAATTAATCCTCACACAATGGTGTTTCAGGAGCAACAGATCCCAATCTTTAGCATACTGCAACTTTCTGATTTCTTCTTTGATTGATTTCAATTTCCTCAATCATCCAACCATACAATCATTGAAAATTTCAATTTTTCAAAGGATTATAGGTTGACTTTGCAACTTTTAGTGTTTGGATGAGGAAGTGAACTTTTAGTGTTTGGATGAGGAAGTGAATGTACACACTCTAAAAAAGTGTGCGTAAAAAAGAGCTTTACCATAGGGATTTTGTTTGAAATCTTGCCGCCTCACCATTTTCTCAAATTTTTTGTTAATACATGTAGCATTATTTACAAAGGAGGATCTTTTTACACAACCCCTTTTTACATAGGTCTTATACAACCTTGTTTAGCTTACTTGGGATGATCTTGAACTGATTTTTTGTGAGGATGATATCCTCATTATGCATATCTTCATAAAAAATGAGTCCATTTTAAAACTTTTAACCAGCTCATCTACGTGGTGGAATTTTTAATGGTTATTTTTAGAGAGAATTTTTAGGAGGTTTGAGAAGGGATAGGATAGGATCATCTCTACATGGTTGGGGTGTCAGCCCAATTAGGATGTTAGCAACTTGAGAATGATGCAATTTCGAGTCATCGCCTTTTGTACTATACCACATTGTATATTTCGTTGTACATTCTGTTTCTCTTTCTTTAATAAAATTCTTTTCCATTTCAAAAAATATATATGGTTGGCATATCATCCTCACTTTAAAATTAGCCTTCGGTTCATCTCCATGGGGTCCGTACAAGAATGTGTAAATGAACAGCTTAATCACTGTTGTTTTTCAATCAACTTTTGATATGGTTTACAAGTTTAAGAATTGGTTGATTTTCGGTGAGGATGATCTACATGGTGAAGAGAACATCTTCACTGAAAAATCAACTCTTAAACCATAACCATCTGGTCTCATAAAGCTGTGTAATACCTACGTAAAAACGGGTTGTGTAAAAAGATCTTTCATCTTATTTAAAAGCTTCACAACTTTTAGTGGTTGAATGAGAGAATGAATATACATTAACTTAAAAAGTGAGCGAACAAAATAGGTCCCGGTGGATAGAGTCAGATATTTTTACCAAAACTTTATTTGGCATGCAATTGGAATGACGGGTTCACCAATAATTCATTATATCTTTTTGTTTCCAGGATTTATATATAGTCTATTTCTATTGTTGGGTTTTGTGAAAAATGAACCTTGGAATGAAAAAAAGAAAAGAGATATAAAGAAGAACGGGTTAAAGTTAAATTTAGTGAGAACGAAACTGAGATATTGGAAGGAACTGTAGAGAATTATTATTGAGAACAATTTAAGGAGAAGATAAGAAGAAAATGATGATGATGATCGAAAAAGGAAACCAACTAAATCATACGACGGTTCATGTTACTCCCTTGTCACTATTTGATGATTCAACAAGAAGGATGGAATTCATGCCCCTTCCCAGTCAGCGGTGCTAACTCTAATGGTTCATTTCCCTCCCTGGTCACTATTTGATGTTGATAAAGTCTTTATTCATGGAAGGAATTTCCATGAATGAGGAGAATTTGTATTTATAGAAGCTTTAATCAAGCTTTTATGATGTTTATTTAGTTATCAAAGAATTGAAAGAAAATCCCATTTCGACGAGTCCAAAATTTTACGACAAGAAGAATATTGTGACAAATGGCAGAAAATGATGTTATGATTTGGTTCCATGTTAATTATGGCTAAAGTCAGTAAAGTAAGGCATTAAATGCTAACATGAGAGACTTGAGCTTGTCTCTCAACTTTTTTTTGGTGAGCCTCTCTCTCAATTAACCATGTATTTTTCCATTGAAATAAAACCCATGTATTTTTTCCATGAAATAATTTGTTTGTTTGTTTGAGCTCTTACACCTTCTAATGTTTTTTAATGGCTATCATGAAGGCGTACAAAGACCACTTAGATCGACTGCGAAAAACTACTTTGAGAAAAGTCGTTTCTCTTTCTTGCAAAAGTATGAGCTACTCTCTGTCGCTCCAATATCAACCAGATGATGCATGCATTTAATGCATGTTAGTTGGTCTTAACTAAAATTAAAACATGGGGTAAAACTTTGAAGTACTTTTATGCCATATAGCGAAAAAGTAGGGTTGTAGTAAAAGGAAAATGCTAGGGGGACATCAAATTTTGACCCCTAGCATTACATCTAATTAAAAAAAATTAAGGATGGGAACAAAAGAAAAGTGGATCGGGTTTAGATCTGGGCCAGAGAAAAAGAAAAGGGAAAGAGAGAGAAAGGGGGAAGAGACGAGAGAAGGAAGAGAGGAGAGAGATCTGATCGGCGATCCTCTCCCCTCTTCCCCTTTTTCTCTCTTCCCCCTTTCTCTCTTTTTCCCTCTTCTTCTTTCTCCCTTCTTTTTTCTTATTTTTCCATCTATCTCTCTCTCTTACTCTCTCCTCTCTTTCCCCTCGTCTATCTCTTTCCCTAATTTTTTTATATTTTCCCTCTTCTTTTCATCTTTCCCCTTTCTTCTTTTTTCTTTTTTTTTCCTAGATCTTCCCCTCTCCACTCTTTCCCCTCTTCCCTGTTGTTTTTTCTTCGTGGTGAGGTGGTGCGGCGACAAAGGTGATGCTTGTTGACGGTGGCGATAGAGGCGGTGCTAGTTGACAGTGACAATGGTTGCGGCAGCGGTGTTAGTTGCAGCGGCAGTGGGTTGCCGTGAACTCACTTTGGACCAACTTTTGACACATTTTCGACTGACTTTTTACCGACATTTTACCAATTTTCGACTAACTTTTGACCGACTTATGTCGTCTTGAAGTCGTGTCGTCGTCTTTTTACACTTCTCCTTCTCTTCTTTTTTCTATTTTTTGCTTCCATTAACCCAGATCTAGTTTTTAGATCTGGGTTTTGTTTATAAAATGGGTTAAAAACCCAATCTATTTTCTAACTTAACCCAAATGAAATATAATTTTTTTTATTAAAAATAAGGTCCCACCCCAAATTGTTTAATTAGATGTAATATTTAATGTCAAAATTTGGTGTCCCTGTAGTCTTGCCCGTAGTAAAAATGGACTAGATCCTATAATCAGCATTTCCCTACTAAAAATAAATGTTGTGTTTTTGTTCCATTTTTACTTATTTAAATAGGCGTTTAATCCTTTTTAATGTGTTTAACATACGTTTAGTCCAAAACTGCTTTTAAATGATTCTAAGTTTGCCATTTCTATTTTGTCTTATTGATTATGAGGGATATTGCAACATACCTTATTGCGATATTATTGCAACATATTTTTATGGGGCCCACATGAAGATGATTTAATAGCCGATTTTTTGGCTGGGATGTTCTCCTCGTCGTGTAAATCATCATATCTTAAATCAACCATTTGTAAAAGTTCTAACCCCATCAAAAGTTTATCAGAAATCAAAGAAAAACAACAGCCTGAAAAAATGCTTAAAATTTGCCAATTTTTCATAGGCTGATTTGAGGGTGTTAGAAGTTTTATAATTGGTTGATTCCCAAATATGATGATCTAAATGGCGAGGAGAACAACTTTACCTAAAAATCAGCCCTTTAATCATTTCTATGTGGGCCCCAAAAAAGTATGTTGCAATAGCGTCGCAATAAGGTATGTCGCAATATCATTCCTCGTTCAATAATTACAAATATGTACAATTGGAGAGAGAGAAAGTTCGTTAGCTTTTCTATTTTAAAACTTTAAAATGCTATATCTTTAAACTACAAACTAGAATTTCATAAAATTTGTATGTTTGGAAAGTATTTATCGAGATCTCCAATATGAAACCAGTTACTAATATTTTTATTTTATTTTTAAAAATCATTTTTTCATAGTATATGCAAATCTAAATATGCATACTACAAACTACTTTGAAATTTTAAATTTTCATTGTTCCGAATTTTGGAAGTCTGAGATTACATTAATTTTATATTACAAATCTAAGTTTGCAATTAGCAATTTGAACTCAATAAGAACTCAATAAGAACTCAATTTCATGTATGCAAATTCATAAATAAATTTTATTGAAAAAAAATATTGTTGACTAGTCTCATTTCGAAGATTGTCACGAATGCTTTTCAAAAATACAATTTTTGTCAAAAATTGATTCGCATTTTGAAAGTTATAACATTTTAATTTCAGGGCCGGATCTGAGATTTTGGGGGCCCAAGGCCAATTCTTGAAAACGGGGCCCTATATACTAATATTGAAACGAAAGTAGCTACCTAATTTTTTTTATTAAATTACGATAATATAACACATTGCAATAGGATCAACTACAATTAAGTTCTTCTACAATATTCAGATCAAAACCAATACCTACTATTATTCTTTAAGCACTCTCATAACAATGAAGAACTACCCAAGAAAGTAGAGAAAATATAATAACTTAAAGATTATTCTTTTCGCATTTATAACTGCAAAATGATCAATTAAACTTGCATAATCGAGAATCACTTACCACAGGTCCTCAGTGGTTCAGATTCTAATGAGTGTGTGTTCTACTTAATCAATCCTTCATAAGAATTTAAGTTTCTTAAATTGGTGTTATAAAAAATTATAGAAATGACATAATTTTATCGAATATGACATAGAGAGGGTTTTTAGCTTTCTAGTGTTCGGGTTCTTTTATTATCAAAGAGAACACGCTTTGGTGAAAGATGAAAAAAATGGTAGTTTTAGTAAGTTGTTTGGTAGGTTTTTTTTAATTAGAGGTATTTTAACTTATAAAGTAACTTTTAAAGGTATTACTAAAGAGTCCGGTTCCATAGACTATATAGACATCGTTATTCATAGCATCTTTGTGGGGTCCATATGGAGATGACCTAAGAGCTGATTTTTTATAGGGATGATCTTCTCACCATGTAAATCATTCTCACCAAATATCTTATCATTTTAAAATTACACTGATTGAAAAAATATACCGCTTATAAAATCACCCTATTTTTTTTATGGGGTTAAATTTTTTAAAATGATATGAATTTTGGTGAGAATGATCTAAATAATTAGTAGGACATTTCTACAAAAAATCAGCCATTGGATCATCTTCAAGAGGGCCCCACAGGAATCTTGTAAATATAATGTCTGTATAACAATGTCCACGGAACCAGACTCATTGCTAAAAGTGTAGCTTCTCAAAATTAGCAGCCGAGAAATCGGTCTATAGGTATATATATATATATATAATTTTTTCTGGTAGAATATATATAACTATATAAGGTACATAGAAATTCGGGGGCCCTCAAAATTTGGGGGCCCTAGGCGACCGCCTTCACTGTCTTCCCTCAGATCCGGTTCTGTTTAATTTAATACAAAATTAGTTGAAAGACATTTTTAACGAACTCATTTATTTTGGACCAAACACATATTTGGAATCTTTACTGATCTAAATGCATATATATTTCAGTTTACTCTCAGTTTAGTTATTTGTACTGTTTATGCGTATGAAGATTGTTGGACCATAATGAAGATAGCAAACAAATCCCATTTAAGTTGAGCCAAGTCCCTCTCTATGACTTACGCTTCATGGACCAATTTTTCTCACTCCCAAATTCAGCCAAGAATTCATTGGTTTTGAGTCAGTTCGGAGTTGTTAAATCCATACTTTGAAATCTATAAAATTAGATTTTCTTGTAGTGTAATAATCATGGTTGGTAGCGTTGGAGTTGGAGCTAAATTTGAAGTATTATCCGGTGGCGAAATGAACGGAAAGATTGAATCTCAACCAGAGGAGGATTTCGTTCCAACTGTTATTAATGAGGCTGGAAATGGAATAATTGAAGACAAGAAGATGAGAGAAATTGTTCTTGGAAGAAATGTTCATACAATGTCTCATGCTGTTACAGAGCCTGATGCTGCTGATGATGAGTGATAGAATATCATAAATATTACTAGAAGTATATTGGATGCATTACACAATACATAGGCAAGCCTCTTATAGATGGAGGTCTTACACACCACAAAGACTCATAAGCATTGTGGAACTAAACCCAATACAATAACACTCTAACACTCCCCCTCAAGCTCATGTCCCTTGGAAAGGGATGTGAGATTGAACATAGATGAAGAAAAGAGGCGCAACTAAGAGAGAAGACGCAACTGTTGGAGAAGAAAATGTCGCAACGACCAAAGAGAAGAGGACACGACAGGCGCAGCTACCGAAGAAGAGAGCGCGCATAAATTTAAGGTGTATTCCGGTCGAAAGATAATAGGCCGCTTGCAAAGGAGGAGACATGAGGAGGATGTTTGCCGGTGTGTATAAGTAGGAGCCTTGTATTGTAGTTGACTATGTTTTTTTTTTAAACAAACTAAACACTGCTATTTCGGCTTCTGCTGCTTGAGTGTGAGTGCCCATGATCATGTGCACACCATGCCATAATAGTGCCTATGAGTACATCACAATGACCCATGGTCTCTCCCAACGTGCTTACAATATAAAATGATCAAATTACAAACCCATCACCCACATGCACTCATCATAACCATAAACCCGTGGGGAACATCCAACCTTTTTTTTTTGTTATTGTTTGTCCCCACTTACAATCACCCACACAATTAAAAAAAAAAGTTATTACAATAAAACATGGGTAACACCTCACTTATAAAATGCCCTCACTCATACTAAGGGGAATATTCACTGATTTTTTTTTTTTTGTTTTTAATCACCACCTACTTGCAATAATAAAAAAATAAAAGCACATCACCCACAAGCAAACGTGAGGAACATCTCCCTTTTTTTTTTGTTTCACTGATTTTTTTTTTTTAATCACCACCTACTTGCAATAATAATAAAAATAAAAAATAAAAATAAAAGTACATCACCCACATGCAGACGTGGGGAACATCTCCCTTTTTTTTTATGGTATACTCCCATCTTGAACATTCCACTAACAATAAAGAAAACAAATCCATCACATTTCATTCGGTGGTGGTGGAGAGAAAATTTTGGAGGAGAAGATTAAGGAGAGAGAATTTCAGAAGAAATTTAGAAGAGAAAGAGAAGATCTGATCAATTTTGAAGATCCGTTAGAGGAGATATTGCACAAGAGAAGTGTGCTGATGCGTGTGCAAATTTAATCGCACAACTAAAAGAGTGGATCTGATGGGATTTTGGAATTTTTTTTTTTTTAAATAATTCAGTGGAAACAGAGTGTATAGAGGAGAAGATGAACAAGAGAGAGAAAAGAGAGAGAGAGAGAGAGTAGATTGAAAGAGATTTGAGAGAAAAATTGGGAGCAAGTACAGATAAGAGAGACAGGGGAAGAGACGGTTCGGTGGTGCTGAACTTTTTTTTTTTTTTGGGTCTTAAATGGTCTTTGTGTGGCTCCATCGTGGCTTAATCAGTAGCACCATTCAACTTTTTTTTTTTTTTTTGGAAGAACTCATCAAATTAACTTTGATTCAAGAACTCACTACCACAAAACTCAGATAAGCAGCACTCTGGTTGATCTAGGACAGTAGATCGAGAAGCAGCAGATTGACAACTAAAACAACATTCTAGCAGATGCTGCCAGACACAAAACGACAGTGGAAAATAACTGATAACTAAAACTCTCATAAAAAGACAAGAAATAAACAAGCACCCGGCGGACGGTAGCCATAGACTGTGACTACCGCCGCCGGTTAAACATGAATTCCCTAGGATCTACCACTAGCTCGTTGGAGCACTAAGGCTCTGATACCATGATAGAATATCATAAATATTACTAAAAGTATATTGGATGCATTACACAATACATAGGCAAGCATCTTATAGATGGAGGTCTTACACACCGCAAAGACTCATAAGCAATGTGGGACTAAACCCAATACAATAACACTCTAACAATGAGGTCACTGGTGAAAGAGAAGCTTATATGGCTAGTGTATTGGCCAGGTACCGAAGGTCTCTAATGGAAAGGACCAAACATCACTTGGGTTACCCTTATAATATGTGCTCTTGCTCAGCTCCAACATTTCTCCATTAGCAATCTTAGTGATCCCTTTATTGAGAGCAACTATGGTGTCCATTCCAGATAGTTTGAAGTGGGTGTGCTAGATTGGTTTGCTCGTCTTTGTGAAATTGAGAATAATCAATATTGGGATTATATTACAAATTATGGCACTGAAGGCTATCTTCATGGTATCCTGGTTAGGAGGGAAGTTTTCCCTGATGGAATTCTATATGCATCACGAGATTCGCATTATTCTGTGTTTAAAGCTGCACGAATGTACATAATGGAATGCGTAGAAATTGATATGGGGAGAAATTGATTGTGCAGATTTTAAAGCCAAACTACTTCTTAACAAGGATAAACCAGCCATCACTAATGTCAACATAGGAACAACTGTTAAAGGTGTTGTTGATGATCTCGACCTGGGTTATTGAAACCCTCAAAGAAACTGGTTTCACAGAAGACACGTTCTACATCCACTTTGATGGGGCTTTATTTGCTCTCATGATACCTTTTGTTAAACGTGTGCCAAAGGTATCATTTAAAAAGCCTATTGGGTTACTGTTTCTGTTCCACAAGTTTGTTGGATGTCCGATGCCTTGTGGTGTTCAGATTACAAGATTGGATCACGTCAATGCCCTCTAGAGGAATGTCGAGTACCTTACTTCCCGAGATGCCACCATCATGGAGAGCCACAATGGACATGCTCCAATCTTCCTCTGGTACACTCTGAACCGCAAAGGCTACAGAGGATTCCAAAAAGAAGTCCAAAAGTGCCTCAGGAACGCCAACTATTTGAAAGACTGTCTTTGCGCTGAGGGAATAGGTGCCATGCTAAATGAACTTATCAGTATCGTTGTGTTTGAAAGACCACAAGATGAAGAATTTGTTCGCCGGTGGCAACTCGCTTGTCAGGGTAACATTGCTCATGTTGTGGTTATGCCGAATGTCACTATTGAGAAGCTGAACGATTTCTTGAACGAACTGATTCAGAAACGCTCGATCTTGTTCAAAGAAGAAAATGTTCAACCTTCTTGTATCGCGGCAGATATAGGTAAGGAAAATTGTGTTTGTCCTAAGCATAAATGAAGCTCTTGTGATACTGAGAGCTCTTGCATTTTGTTGTTGCATATCTATAGCCGAACACATAGTATTTTAAATATAGAACTCAAGGAATTTGAATATCTTCCATGTTTTCTCCATTCTGTTTCAAAAAAAAAAAAAAAAAGTATCCATACTTCGAAATCCACAAATTAGGAAGACTAACGGGAATAACCAGAAATGGTCATTTCTAACAAATTGAAATACAACCCAGTTTACATCTAAAAAACAAAAGGAATAATGGCTTTGACATGCTTAGGAAAGCTTGGAAACTTGGAAAGGTACCAATTCCTAGTAGCATAACTCCTCCCTGTCAAGTAAAAAGCAGTGCCAATGGTGAAGGAGATCGGATACACTGTTTGAGAGATCAATGAGACTCCTACAAATACTAGAATTTCAAACAGATAGTGTGGGCAAATTACAAGTCCAAAAAGACCACCTGTAGGGATTTTATACTCTTTATCATTCTTCTCCCTTAGTTTTGAAAGGATGTAATGATGGTAAAAGTTCCCAACAATACCCACCAAAAACACGACGATTCCAACAAGCTTCAGATCGATTTGCGGGTCAGAAGTACCTTGAATTAAGTGTTGGTTGTAAATCATGCTTACTGTGGAGATGAAATAGCTTAGAGAGATCATGATGGTTGAATCAAGTAGCATCCCTCCGCTGTATCTGTGAACAAACAACACCTGTAGAACAGAAAATTGAAGCTCAGTCAGTGCTTTGAAACTCTAAAACTCAACTCATAACCCGGATAAAATTGTTTAGTTATTAGTTACTAGTCTGATATAAGGTCATGTATGTGGTTACATAAGGAAAAGTTTGTTTTATAAGACATCCTTAAAAGAACTAAAATGCCAGCCATGAATTATAAAATACACCTTGTTCTTGCTTCTCAAAGGAATTTCTTCAGCGAACCCAGAACATAAATCATTGAAATTTAACTCAAGAATATTAATACCTCGAAGACCCTCTTGAAGAAATGAAGAGTAAGAGCCGAATTCACCAACATAAACCTGAGGTCATGGTTGGGGAAAAGCCAGAAAGAGATGGCTCCAGCTAAACAGGCAGGGGTGTACAGGATAAGCATACCTGTTCTGCTTGGGAGGCTAATCTGCTTCTTTATATGTTTCTCATTAGCTTTCTGAGAATTATTATTACCATTCCAGAACTTTGAGTACTGAACGTGGGTCCCTTTAATCTCTGAGAATCCAGCGTTGGTTAAGCTAGTGAAGCTGATTACAGACATGGCTGTCATGAACAGAGATGGTGGTGGTGGGAACAAGAATTTATCAAACAAAGACATCATCTTCTGATTCTTTCTCTTCTAAGATTCCTCTTTTTCTGGTTTCTTAAGCAGAAATGTGGATAAAATGACAAATTCTATGATGAATCCGGGAATATAAGATCTACAGTCACAAAAATTGAATTGATTTCAACAAATTCGATAGAGAGTATTGCCAGGATTTGTGTTCTGAATTTTGGGTACATGCTAATGTGTAGTCTTTGTGGCCAATTCATAGGGTCCCAAATCTGGCACGTCTAGCATTGATGGTCAAGAAAAAAAAAGGCCAGGGGTAAACCGTGGAAGTTAGTTTAGCCAGAAATTTTTATAAAGGAAGACTCAAATATTGGTTGGAAGGGATACATTTTTGACAAGTTCATTTACAATATCACTGTAATGCTACAAAACCCGAGTTGCACCTCAAACAATCCCTTAGATTATAAAATTGGTGTTTGGGTCTAATTTCAGTCTAACTTTAGTCTAAAGTCAAATTTTATAATCTAAGGTATTATTTGGAGTGTATGTTTAAATCTTTGCACAAAACCTTCACATACACATACAATTTATTTACAATTCAGAATCCACCACTACTACTTTAATTTATGTTGGTTTTGATGTTGAAATACAATGAACAAGGAGTCTCACTGTATGTGGTACTGTGGTGAATCCTTACCTATAAAAGTTTTTACTTAGACTGTTGTTATTGGATGATCTAGATTTTTATCACTTTTATCCTACACTTGGTAACTCCGTAACTCCTTTTTTATCACTCTTATCCCCATATTTTGTTTGAAGATCTCCATACAAAAAATTTTAATTTTAATTTTTTTATAAAATTTTATAACCTAAACCTAAAAGTCTAAAACCCACAACATAATCTCAAAATAATCTCTCGAGATAGATCGAGAGAAGGAAGACAAAGATCGAGAGATAGAACATAGAGATAGAGAGATAGAAAGGGAGAAGAAAGAAAGAGGAAAGAGAGAAATCCCTTATCCCATCGATCTCTTTGGGTTTTGATGATGAATTCAGGTTGCCTAAAAGCATATTTTCTCAAAAACCCCAACTTCTCTACTGTAAGAGCATCCAAAGCCGTAGTAAGGTAAAAAAAACAATTTTTACTTTACCAAAATAGCTATGGAAATGGAATTGAGTAGCGTTAGAAGTTAAAAAAAATTTAAAAATTTAAAATAAAATAATAAAAGGGGGCATTTTAGGAATTTTTTTTAGAAAAAACAAAAAATAATGCCATGCAGGCTGGTGGGACACCGCCTGGCACTATTTTTTTTAAATGCTTTAAAAAATATTTTTACCTTTTTTAAAATTTCTTTAGAATTCTAAAACCACTTCTAGACTTTTTTTTAAAATACTTTAAAAAATATTTTTACCTTTTTTAAATTCATTTAAAATCCATTTTTCCAAAGTCACTTCCAGATGTTTTTTTAAATGCTTTAAAAACATTTTTACCTTTTTTAAAATTCTTTAGAATCCATTTTTTCAATTTAAAAAAAAAACAAACTTCAAAAAAAAAAATTTAAAAAAATTGCTGGGCTGGCAGCATACACACCGCCCAGTAACAGGCGGGGTACAAGCACCCCGCCCCGCAATTTTCAAAATAAAAAAAAATATGGGACAGGCACCTCCCTGCCCGCCTAGGATCAGGCGGCTAGCCTGTCCTCCGCCCCATAAAATTTCTCCAAATTCGTTTCCAAAAATCTAAATTTGGCCTTTGAAATCTTCACGTAAGCTAAAACTAGCTTTTACCTTCCTCCACTGCACATATTTTTATGGAAAAATGCCAAATTTTTCAACCACTGTGGATGGTCTAAAGGAGACCAAATCAAGAACACAAATTCAATTGACTCAGTTTTTTTTATTCAATGGACTAAGATTTTTTTTTGGAATTCAAGAGACTGAGATCCTACGTACTAGGGCTGCACACAATTCGATTTGGTTGGATTTTTTGTCAAACCCATAGCCAAACTATTAATTAATTTAGGAGGACAAAAACTATATGAAACCATGATGGTTTTTTTTAGAACCAAAACCACACCATCGATTTTTTAGATTTTTTAGGTTTTTCGATTTTTTCTAAATTTTGGATTTTTTTAGGGGGTTTTCAATTTTTTTAACAGACAAATCATTCAAAACTTAAGTTTAATTAGATTAAAAAAAATTAACATATGATATTTATTAATTGATCATTTAAACTTAAACTAAAACATGATATAATTAGAGCACTTGTATTATAAAAAATTAAAGTTCATTCAAACTTAAAAAGTAAATAACTGATAAATAACTAAATATTTATTTAAATTTAAAACATGAAAAAAAATGTCCAAGTGTTCAACTATCTTAAGTAACTATTAATTCTCTTTCTTTTTTTATGAAAATTATTAAATTTAATGTGAGAAGATCATCCTTACCAAAAATCATATCAATCAAAAATAATTATAAGGTAATTTATAGGCCATCAATTTTAATTATTACTTTTAAATTAAATTTTGATAGAGTTAAAATTTTTGGTACGATATGATTAGGGATGAAGTTATAAATTTTTTTTAAGGAGAAAACTACAAAGCATAACAAATTTCTTTGGTGTGCCTAAAAGCTTGTGGGGTACGTGTTAAGAAATGAGTTGGTCAAATTCTAATTTTACAAAAAACTAAGGCACAATATACTAAAATCTTAATAATTGGCGGGGATCTCAATTTCCTCATAGGTATTAGATGTTGGAGTTTAAATTTATTTTGGTGGTGCACACTCCTTAACAACGTACAAGATAGTTCGTCCTTGAATATGATTTTTTTTTTATTTTTTATGAAGATACATGGTGAAATCTGTGAAGAGTTCATCTTCATATCTTAGATATCTCTATATGGATCCCAACATTTTTTTCATAGCAACATAGTGGCAATTTTAATAATGGTATGCCCACAATTAAATTTTTTTACAATTAAAATAATAATGGTACAAAATAATAAATATATTATAAATAAATTAATAAATATGTATAAATTTGAGAACACACGTCACACATATGTATTATCTAATATAGGATACAAATTGACATAGATACATTGATTTATGAAATTGTGATTATATTAAGAGTGAGGCTCCTTAATTCATATTTTTATAAGTTAGCATGCATATTTAAACACAATAATACATGTGTATACTATATAGGTATATGTGTGGGGTTTTTTTTTTCTAGTTTTTTTGTTTGGTCTTTCGGTTCGGTGTTTTTGGTACGGTTTCAGTTTTTTTAGTTTTTTGAAAACATGAAACTAAAACCAGACCATAAATATCAATTTTTTCGGGTTTTTAGATTTTTTGTTTTACGGTTTGTCGGTATTTTTTTTGTTCGGACCGGATTTAAAACCGCACCATGTGCAGCCCTACTACGTACCAAACACCGAACGTAGATTTTTATAGGAATTGAATCCTAATAATAACAGTAAAAAAGAATTGGAAAGGTACCCCTTAGCAAGTTTTTGGTGAAATCAACCAACTAAGTCACAACCGATAAAAATCTTCAGTGCCAATAACAAAAATCTTAATTTATGCACTTGATTATATGTTTTAGTTTATGCATCGAAAGATATGAACTACAAAAGATATGAACTGACATGAATTAAGAAGTAAATTAAGGAAGTAACTAGGAAACGGAAAAATAAGGGAAATTGTATCCAAAAAGAGCAAAAGGAGGCAGACATACACATCATTTCTCTTTACTCTCCCACGCAATGTCTTTACTCTTTTTCTTTTCTTTTTGAGTCTCTGTCAAGTCCACTCGGTTCTGTTTCCTTGGTATTATATGGGAATGATTTACCGAGCTAGGAGTAAAAAACATAGAGGTTTTGCAGACAAATATCATCTAATCAAGATCACTGTTATAAAAGAAACAGAGAGATCGAGACCATTAATGGAGGATAACAATAATATTATAGAAAGTAGTGAAGTGATCATCAGTACTAATCAACAAACCTCCTGCGTAGACTGCTTTAAGATGGACATTATTTTCTCCCTCATTCAAGGTAATTGATTCAAATAATTGATTTTGAATTCGGTTAAAATTTTAGTCAGCCCATTTTCCTAATAAATTGTTTATTGTTATAGCGGCAGCTGTTCGCTTCTGCCATACCATGATTGAAATTGGCGTGATTAGTCTAATGGCGACGTATCTGACGGACGTTAGGAATGAGAAACTGATCGTTGCAACAACAATTATGAATGTGTTGGAGGGGATAAGTGGGCTATTGTCGATCGCTGCCACTTTCTTTAAAGAACGTATTGGGTGTTATGTCACGGTGTTTTTCTTCCCTATTGTCTACAGCATGGTAAATAAAATTACGATGAAATCCTCCCTTAATTTCCTGCCCTTCTAATGGAGCTTAATTGTTTACATTCAAATTGATATTCTCTTTGTTTCTTTCGAATCCTAAAACTACAGTAGTTGCTTCAAAGAAATCAAACAATCATCTCCCTATTACCAGTGTTTAGCATGCCCTCATAAATAAAAACTCAGATGCTCATAAATTTCTAATTGAAAAATGCTAAATGTCACAGAAAAATATACTTATGTCTTGGCTAGAATGTGTAATCCCACAACCCCCAAAACTTTCACAACGCGAATTGTGGGGTTTCCCATGAATGCTCAAGAGCCGTGGGTTTCCCATGAATGCTGAAGAACAGTGGGTTGTGCATTCATGCCAGGACATAATGCACAATTTTAGGACGCATAGAACTACTCTTTCAAATTTGGTGTTTGATTGAATGATATTGAAATGTATCAGGGTTTGGGGCTTCTCTGGATTTCTGCCATGTCATGTAGTTCGAACGTCACAGTCCTCTGTCATATGGTTTCAAGGGAGCCTTCATGCGCTGAGAAGTTTGATTTACCACTCTTGTACATGCTGTTGGACGAGTGCCATAGAACACGATGAAGAGACTCGTAGGCCCGCATATGAGCGTGGCTCGTTTTGGTTATTCCGCTATGTATATTGGTGCAAGATGACCTGAAGGTCTAGAGCAGAACCGAAATGGTTTGTAAGGCTGACTATGGACTAGGAGAGAGTCTGTAGTGTCGCACGGGTAGAAGGAAAAAATGAATTTCCGCTGCGTGACCGCATATATTGCTGGTCGGCCGTTCCGCCCGTGACACAAGGTTGGTTCTCGCTCTTCTATAGAATATTCTAGGAATGACCATTGCTGCTACAATCGCCATGAGAAGGAGATAGTCTACCAAGTTTTCTTGTTTATGTTGAAGAGTAGTAGTGGCAATTTTGGTATGCTGATTTAATTTTCTTTGTTGAAAATAAAATGATTTTTCCTTCGATCCTTCGTAAAGTGGCTTCTTTAGTACTATGTAACCCGATTATCGGACACATTTTCGCTTTTCTCTTGCATTATGCTGTGAAAAACTGGACAATTCGTTTTGGGATTTTTGCATTAGCTATCGGCTTCAGGTTAGCTTTATTTGTTACTGGGAAACCTTACTACTTAAATGGTAAGTACTTCAGGTGCGTGCTGGACGACCTAAGTGATGCCATCAAAGACTCATCATCATCTTATTCGAATTGTTATAACCATCCAGAGGATGATGAAGAAAGGAAAACAAGGAGGCAACGGTGTATTTGCACCGTGAGAAGTAGTAGTAGTAGTAGTGATCATATTCAAGCTGCTATAAATGGAACTACAAGCGGCAGACCAGCTACTCTTCTCATACTTATGGTTCCAATATGTTTGACCTGCTCCATTTATGGCATAGTAAACTCTGTAGAGAACACATTGCCAGGGAAGAATATGGATAGAGCACTCGTTCGTCATGATGAAGTAAACTACAACCAAGAAGTACTTATCACTGTCATTGATGCTGACGTGCCTCTTGCTATCTTACTGATTATTATGCACCTGTCGAAGTTGTCCAGTATGCGTCTCTTTGATCGCCTTTTCTCATTAAAGAGATTAAGTGAAATAAACCAAATATATACTACAATGGCAAGGATCGAAGTCGGGATGTTCTTCTCCGTTGTCTGTTGTTTCATTGCTCATTCCATGGAGGCTAAAAGATTGAGTGTCATAACGGAACATGATTTACTAGACAAGCTTGATGTGCTGGTTCGGATGAGTCTCTATTGGTTAATTACTTCCTCAGTATATTTGGTTAGGAGCTATGATGGGGTTGGCTTGGGGAGGTCTAGAGGGTTTCTTCCAATATGAACTTCCAGATTGGATGAAGAGCTATGCATCAACATTCGGTGAAGCTGTGATTGGAGTAGGTGCCCTCCCTCAGTGTAGTCTTGGTTGCCAGATCGGAAAAAGCTAGTAAATTGGGTGGAAGACCTTCTTGGATCACCGACACCATAAATAAGAACCGTCTAGATAAGTTCTATAACACGTTAAGCAAAATATGCTTACTCAATCTTCTCTTCTTTCATTACTTTTCCACTAGGACTTGTATAATTAATAGATTTTCTGATAATCTCCACCACACCTCTAACGAGTGTTAGTGCCCTTTATTTATAAAAAATCATTACTTGGACTTCAAGTTTTACAAGGATTGGAAAATAATAAATTTCTAATTTAACTAGGACTCTATACTAACAAGAATTCTAAGTTTGACAATAACAGAAACACTAAATAATGAACCGACTCTACCATGTATACATGTATGATAACGTAGGTGAGGAGGATTATTTTACACCCCCCTCAAGTGAAGCGGCCAAGGCTGGACGGTTAACTCGTCACGTAAATCAACATGTCGAACAGAACCCAAACTCTTGGTGAAGATATCAGCAAGTTGATCTTTGGTGTTGATAAACCGAACATCAAGTTGACGGCGAGTGACTCTTTCGCGAACAAAATGGTAATCAATCTCGATGTGCTTTGTACGCGCATGAAAGACAGGATTAATTGTGAGATAAGTAGCACCAAGATTATCACACCATAGAGTAGGAGCAGACGTGAGAACCCCCAACTCACGAAGTAGGGATTGGATCCATATGAGTTCAGCTGTAGCAGTAGCAAGAGCACGGTATTCAGCTTCGGTGCTAGAGCGAGCAACTGTGGCTTGCTTACGAGCACTCCAAGAAATTAAATTTCCACCCAAAAATATACAGTAGCCACTAGTAGACCGTCAGGAGTCAGGGCATCCAGCCCAATCAGCATCAGAGAAGGCATTCAGATGAAAATTATACTCAGAAAAGGCACTGAGATGAAGAGGTTGTCCAGCCCGGAGAAATAAACCATAATCATGTGTGGCTTTGAGATAACGAAGAATCCGTTTAACAGCTCCCCAATGATCCTCTTTTGGATCATGCATAAATTGACAAACTCTATTTACCGCAAAAGAGACGAGTGAAAGTAAGGTACTGAAGAGCACCTACAACACTACGATAGAGAGTTGGATCAGAAAATCGAGGACCCCCATGTTCAGTTAAAATTAGTTTCGGATCCAAAGGTGTAGAGATCGGTTTAGCACCATCCATCTTGGTACGAGACAAGAGATCAGTGATATATTTACGCTGACTCAGAAACAGACCAGCACGAGTATGATGAGCCTCAATACCAAGAAAATATGTTAAGTCCCCCAAATCTTTAATGGCAAAAGCTTTATTTAGATCATCCAGAAGTTGTTGAATGCTAGAAGGGGAGGTGCCAGTCACAATTATGTCATCCACATAAACAAGGACATACAAAAGCGAAGAACGGTCACGATGAATAAATAAGGAAGTATCAGCTTTAGAACCGGTAAACCCAAAATGCATTAGGAAAGCACTGAGACGATGATACCATGCCCGAGGTGCCTGTTTCAGCCCATAAAGAGCTTTATGTAAACGACAAACATATTTGGGATGTTGTTGATCAATATAACCCTGAGGTTGTTGCATATAGACCTCTTCCTGTAGATACCCATTAAGAAATGCATTCTGTATATCGAGTTGACGAAGAAGCCAGTTATGAGCAAGGGCGAGAGATAGGATGGTACGAATAGTGCAAGGCTTCACTACAGGACTGAAAGTTTCCTGATAATCAATTCCTTCTTGTTGACTAAAGCCTTTTACAACCAATCTAGCTTTATATCGCTCAATAGAGCCATCTGCATGTCGTTTAATTCTATAGATCCATTTGCATCCAATAACATTATGATCAAAAGGAGGAGGAACTAAAGACCACGTACCATTCTTTAGAAGGGCATGGACTTCACTATCCATAGCTGCATGCCAGTGAGAGTAAGGGGCAGCCTGAGCATATGTTAAGGGCTCAAAATCAGCAATAGATGAGAGAGGATGCTTGGTAGCAGTAAAAGCCTTGGGTTTAAAGATCCCATCTTTACCATGGGTAACCATATGATGACGATTTTCTAGAGGGGCAGCAGGCGGGTGGGGAGCCAAAACTGGGGGATGAGCAACTATAGGTGCTGGTGAGGGGGCAGGTGAAGACTGAGTAGATGAAGGTGGAGGGTCTGGGGTTTGTTCCTGTAAATGGGTACACCGGGCAGCCGAGGAAGATAATTGTTCCGGGGTTGCGTCAGGTGACTGATGTTCTAAGTGTTGCTGCACAAGATGGTCAGTTGTAGACAAAGAAGAAGAAGAAAAAGAGGTAGAACGAGCTAAACTAGGCATGGAAGAAACAGATAAAGTAGGTGATGGAGGAATATAAGGGCGTAGTAAAGAAGGTGGTTGAGAACGAACTAACCTTGAATCCGGATCAGCAGTAGGGGAGGCAGTGCGAAGACCTGCAAAAGGAAAATGAGTCTCGACAAATCTAACATGGCGTGAAATGTACAAACGCTGAGTAGGGATGTGCCAACATAGATAACCCTTATAGGCTGAGTGATATTCGATGAAGACATATGGGAGAGAACGAGGGGAAAACTTGTTTGCACTATAAGCCCGCAAATGGGGATAACAGAGGCAGCCAAAAAACCTTTAGGGAAGAACAGTCAGGATCGCAACCAAATAAAACTTGAAAGGGAGACTTATTGTGTAAAACGCGAGACGGTAACCGATTTAAGAGATAGCAGGCTGTTTGAAACGCATCTACACAAAAGGATGGAGGAACAGAAGCTGTATGGAGTAAAGTTCAGCCTGTGTCACCGATATGACGATGACGACGTTCTGCCAATCCATTTTGCTCAGCCGTGTGAGTACATAAGAATCGGTGGTAAATACCTTGAGAATCAAGGTAAGGAGTAAATTTGCGATATTCACCACCATTATCAGATTGAAAAATTTTGATACGTTTATCAAGAAGATTTTCAATTTTGGACTTAAACACAATAAACACAGGTAAGGCATCAGATTTTCGATGCAAAGGAAAGATCCAAACAAATCTACTAAACACATCCATAAGTAGTAAATAGTATCAGAAACCATCACGAGAAACAGAAGGGGAAGGACCCCAAGATCAGAAACAATTAAATGTAAAGGTTCAGAATACTCACTTAAACTGGAAGAAAAAGGTAATTTGCTACTTTTATTGACATAACATGAATTACATGGCTTTATTGAATGAGAACTAAGACAAAGAGAAAAATCATTAACTATTTGCTTCAAAGTACTAAGCATTGGATGACCTAAACGTTGATGCCATGTATCGAAAGAAGACGAAATACTAAAGACTGAAGGAGAAGAAGACGCAAAACCACTACCAAATTTGTAAAGATCATTCTCATTCTTGTCGTGGAGCACCACTTGTCCCGTTTGCCGATCCTTCACAAGAAAATAAAGAGGATGAAATTCAAAATAAACATTATTATCAGTGGAGAATTGAGAGACGGAAAGAAGATTAGCTTTAATACGAGGAACATGATAAAGATGGCGAAGAGTAAATAACCTACCAGAGGTAGAAAAAGTAGTCATACCAACATTTTGAATAGGAAGGGAAGCACCATTACCAACACGAATCTGCTCAGGACCTTCATAGGGTGTTTGGAGATGTAAATTTTGAAGATCGCCAGTCACATGATTAGTTGCTCCGGTATCCACAAGCCATTGACCAGGAACAAAGTTGCTAGGGGCAGCAACATAGGCCTGAGGAGGGGCTGAGTGAGAGGATGAAGGCAATGGAGATGGAGAAGACGGTCGAAAATTCGGATCAAACCGATGCCAGCAATTGAAGACCGTGTGATTGCGACGTCCACATAGTTGACAAGTGCCATGGTTAGGAGGATAGTTAGGTGAACGAGAAGACTGAAAGTGAGGTTGTTGTTGTTGCTGATAGTTAGATTGAAAAGAAGGACCACGATTATTGCGCTGATTGTAGGAACGATAGGACTGCTGCTGCTGAGAGGACGTTGAGTGCTGCGGATTAGGAAACCGGCGAGGTGGAGGACGATTTTTATTGCTGGAGGCAACATGAATGGTGGCCGGTGTGGGTAAAATAGCTTGTTGAGATTGGAGGCGCAACTCATAGGTAAGGAGATGTGATTGAAAATCTTCAAAACTCATCAAAGTCATTGTGGTTTGAAGAGATGTAACAATAGAGTCATAAGAAGATTCAAGGCCTTGGAGAATGAGTTGTTTCAGATTAGAAATAGAAAGACGATTACCACATGCTGCTAGTTGATCAGATAAACCTTTTGCACGAAGAAGATAATCTTGCATACTGCTATCACCCTTTCGAAGATTTTGGAGTTCCTTCTGTAGTTGCATCTGTCGGGCCTCTGTTTTAGAGGCAAAAAGATTTGTAATAGCCTCCCAAGCATCTCTAGAGGACTCAATATCAACAAGTTGAGCGAGAACTGGATCAGAAAGCGTAGAGAAGATCCATCCAAGAATTATGGAGTCTTGTTCAATCCATAATTCGTAAGCAGGATTAAGCTTTCCATCGTCAAGTAGTCGTGGAGGACAGGGATTTGTCCCATCAACGAAGCCTTGTAGGCGATAACAACGAAGTAAAGGTTGAAACTGAGTACGCCATAAAAGATAATTAGAGGGATCGAGTTTAACAGAGACAAAATTATTCACGTGGGTAGCCTGGAGAATTGCAGTTGTACGAGAAGAAGAAGAGGAAGAGGAAGCAGAGGAAGGAGAAGTGGGCCCGGCCATAATAGGATCAGGAACCCTCTGATACCATATAATTAATAAATTTTCTGATAAATCTCCACCACACCTCTAACGAGTGTTAGTGCCCTTTATTTATAGAAAATCATTATTTGGACTTCAAGTTTTACAAGGATTGGAAAATAATAAATTTCTAATTTAACTAGGACTCTATACTAACAAGAATTCTAAGTTTGACAATAACAGAAACACTAAATAATGAACCGACTCTACCACGTATACATGTATGATAACGTAGGTGAGGATGGTTATTTTACAGCTTGCACAAAAAAAATAGATCACCCGTTAAGTCAAGAAGAACATGTTTCAGATCAAGACATGGTTGTATTACGAATTAGGTATATCTAGATTGAAGTGATTTAGGTGCTTATTGTTTAGTATGTAAGTTAATTTTTAGTAGCATTAGTACTACCGCAGTAATCCTTAATAGATTTTATTGTGAAATATGACTGGCGGACTATAAAGAAGAAAAAAGTACAGTAAAAACGCATTAGTTTAGAGAAATTACACACAAGTCATCATTTTTAAACTAAATACAAAAACAACATCCTCCCCCAATTTTTGCCCAAAATATATCAAAAATACCCTCTTAGCTTTTTACTGTCTATAACCCATTTATTCTTTAATCTAGACCAATTCTAGACTCACATGTGGGATCATTTCATCTAAAAAGTAAGGGTATTTTGGGGCAAAATAAGGGGTGGGTGCTATTTTTGTTTTTAGCTCGTGATATCTACCGTATAGGTAATCGATAAGGGCCACTTAATTTTAGAGTCAATAATAGTTGACTGAATTTGGTGTTTGTTTTAATAAGAGCTATCATCTTTTGGTCAAATAAAAGAAATTCTAAGTTTTCTATGTTTAACACTTTCCTTCCAATGCCACCAATCTAACGAATTTTTCCACCATCTTGATCGGCATCACAACACGGCGTACATTTGTGAGTCCTATATGGTATGAAATAAACTCCACCATTAATGGAAGAGTTTTTTTTCTTCACGAAACAAGTTAAGTGAAGGCCCTGGGTCATTAAAACATTAAAAAAAATGAAATAAAAGAAAGCAATGCATTGTGGAGAAATCCAAAAGTGCAAAAAAAAAAAAAAACTTGGATATGCTATGTGAGTCCGAACAATACACAGTCAGTTCGTTTTTTTTTCCATAAAAAAGCATTTGGTCGGTTGTTGGCTGAAGTTAAATGTGAGTTAGTTTTTGAAAATAAGTCAAAGGTATTCGACTTGGTCGTGGTAGCCCTTAGAAGTAGCCCTTAACAACACCAAATAGCCCTTAACTTAGGCGACCCTTATTGGTTACCTATGTGGTAGATATCACATGCCTTATTTTTTGTTTTAAAATGGTGATTTGGATGCTCCTAGGATGACTCCCAGGATGATTGTTTCAAACTTGAAAATGTAAAAAATAATTTTACACAAGCAGATCTTGCCATCTTATCTTTGGAGTATCCTAGGAGTACTTCTAGCATAATTTTTTTCTCAAAATTGGGTGTTTTTATGGGGATCATTTCATCTAAAATAAGGTATTTTGGGGTAAAATAAAGGGTGGATACTATTTTAGTTTTAAAATAGTGATTTGGGTGCAATTTCTATGGGTGTTTTTTTTTATGTAGTTTCCACGTTCGATCTCCGTAGAAAACCACCGACTGGGCAGGACGGCAACTTGAGTGACGATTCGGTAAGTCAGTCTCTCATTCTCGCCCCCTCTTCTCTCCACGACTGTGATCTTTTTTTTTTTATTAGACAAATCCCCAAATCGATTTAGGCTTAAGGTTAGAGTTTTTTTTGGTTGGTGTAATCGGTTTGATTTAGGGGAGTTTTGGGTCTTTCCCCCAACTAGATTTCGATTTAGTGCACTCACAGTGAACTCCTTTTCTTCCCCCAAGTTTCTTTCTCACTCTCTCGGTTGGCTAGGGTGTTAGCGAGGCGATCTCAAGAGTTTCTCTACTCTAGAAGCTAATATCTTCTTTTGATCGATAGCTCCTGCCTGTATACTGTTATATATGATTTTTATGTAGACCTGTTCTTGTTCAATTCTAGTTCTGTTCGGTTACGATTCCTTCTTCCCCAATTAGAAATCTAATTTCAGCATGGCTTACTCTGATTATGTTCTTTTTATTGTTTTAACTTTGTTTTTTGAGTTTTCCCTTTCTGAGTATCCTAAGTTTATGCTATTTATTTCATGCCTTGTCTGATTTATCCTTTATTCAATTGATTATTTTGCAGCTGATTCGTTCCAGAGATTTTTTTTGTTTTTTATAACTAGGTGAATCTGTTAATGTCTTTTTAGAACTCCTATTCAATTGATCATTTGTAGATTCTATAATTCTGTACTTTCATCTGTTGATAATGTATGCAAAGCTTTAGCTCAGGGAACATATGGTTTTTGTGTATAGATCTTATTGTTTCTTATGTTTTGAGTTTGTTGTGGATCAATTGTTTTTGGAATTTCTCGTTCAGATCTTTTCTTTCTTGGACCAACTTCAAATTTTTTCTTTCTTTGATTCTAGGGTTTCTCAGAGGAAAAAAAACCCTAGGTTTTAGGTTTTTTATGATGTTACTTGAGGGACACTTATAGTAGGTAAATCAGAATTTTATGTTGAATAATTTCTTCATAGGAATGCCCTAGGACCTAGAAAACGTATAAGCTGCCATGTAATACCTAAAGCTCCTGATATGCACATTTGTATATGGATATGGTTTATATTATAAATCAAGACAGGCAGCTGGCTTGTATTAAAGTGTTCATCACATGATGGGTGGTTATATGTTAATTAGAATTATAATGAATCCCGTAGTTAGATTACTTCAAGACGAAAACAAAAGCAAAGAAAAAGAATTCCCCTTTTCTTATTTGTTCTTGTTTTTGATATTTGGGTCTGGTTTGGGTCTGGTTTGCTGGATACAAGAGGGATTCAAGTGAGACTATAACTAGACTGTCTTGGAAAATCCCATTTTTTATTTAGATTGATCAAACCTAAATTTATCAAATCCCCATAAGGTCAATGATGTTGATTCAACGCTTTGGTGACTAGTGAATGGACCGAAGTTCAAGATGCATTCCTATACTATATGAAGTACCAAGTGAATGTGTTTGTATTCTCTCCGAGCACTTATGAGAAGCGCTTGGTAACGGAAGATAATGGTGTGTCCATGAGGGCAATTACAAAATTTAGGGCGAGTGGGAAGCATAAAAATTACAAGAAAGCAGTCACAACATATTATGGAGTCATTAAACAGATAATTGAGTTGGATTACTTAGACTTCAAACAAACAGTTTTTTTTTATTGTGATTGGGTGAGGGTCGAGGATAAGGCCAATGGTTGCAAAATAGATCCTGATTCGAAATTGATTATGATTACTTTGGGAATATTGAAGAGCAAAGACGGAGTGGACGACGAGCCATTTATCCTTGCATTGGAAGCGAGCCAAGTGTTCTACTCAAAGGATCCTACAAACAACGGATGGTCCGTGGTATTGAATACGCCGAAACGATTGACTACAAGTGTGGATGATACTGAATTCCCTGCTACCTATCAATCTGCTTTTGAAGACAATGCCAAATTAGAAGACCTTACCAAATGCATATGTTAACATTAGATTCATCTATGCGGAGGTTCTAGATGTGAATTGTATGTTAGCATTAGATTCATCTATGTGGGGGGTTTTCTTTTAATTCTTGTTGCTTAAGATTTCTTTTGTTGTAATTAGCTATTACTGGTTTTGTTAGAGTCAATTGTTAGTTAATTTCAGATCATCTGTGAGAGAATACTTTTATTTTTGTGACCTTGAGGGTGAAGGAAAAACCCTAGCTATCTAATTTGCGCAAAATCTAGTGAAGCTTCACGACTTTTTTACATCATCTTAGTAGATTATTATTTAAATGTTGTTTAAATTTGATTCTATAAGATTGTGCAACATATCGTGGACTGAACTTGTATTTATTATTCATAGGCTACAATGTCAGAAGTAGGTGAAGGCTCAAACCAATCAGTTGCTGGGTCGTCTTCCAAGCAACCAAAAAAGGTAGAGGTAAACGTTTATGGTCTTCCCATTTCAAAAAACTCGGCAAAAATCAATAGCTGACTTTTTAAGGCCATATGCCCATATTTAGTAATTGATGCACATATAGATATTTGAGTAACTTCTTAGGATCCCACATTTCCTTGTTTTGCTTTTCATCTATGTTAATTTTTGGTTTTGCTATTAGCATTCAACAAATCTCTCCCTTTAGAAAAATAATAAAAATAAAATAAAAAATTGATGAGCTCGCCTTTACATAGCTGAGTCTGAAAATCTGTAACACCAAGTTTGGACAAAGACTTGGTACCTTGTTGATAAGTTTGAACTCGGTGCCAAGTACGTTGTTAGACTCCGCGTTACATAGCCGAGTCAGAGTTTTCAAACTTGGCTCTATAAATACGAGTTTGTCTTTTATTTTTTGTTGTGCATGTGTGTTTGATGTGGAGAAAGTTTGAGGGATAGATGATTTTCAAAGAGAAAAGAGAGTTGGAGAGATAAGAGCAAACAAGAAGAAGAATAAATAGGCTAATGAATGAAAGATGGGTTTTATTTAAAGGAAGAGATTTGACCAATTAGGAGACTGGGACTAGCAATTTTGCAGTCAGGTTTGACGGAAGCTGCGAACAACTTTTTCGTGAGTGCTAATAAAACTTCCCTTTCATCGATAAATTTGTCTGCGGATTCATGTTAGGGCTGATTTTGAAAGACCACAGATAAATCCACATAACTTTTGATATAATTATTCGTTAGTTACCTAGAATCAACAATACAAATTTCATAAAGTGGCACGTTCGTTGTAAAAAATCGACAAATCACTTTGTAATTGTATTGTTGGCTCTACATAACAAGTCATTTTGTATTGTCGTCTGTACGAAATTTAAGTTGCATGGATTTAGTAAAAAGTTTGTGTGGAAGTATCGGTGGTTGTCTTGAAAACCAAAATGGCTCCCTTGCATGTGGGGATCTTATGGAAATGATTTAATGGCTGTCAAAGATCAGTTAGCCAACATATTCACAAAGTCGTTTGGGCGTGATCGCATTCAGAGTATCTTGAGCAAGCTGGGCATGATTGACTCTAATGTACCAGCTTGAGGGAGAGTGGAGCGAAGGGATTGGATTTCACTGCGAAGGGATTGGATTTCACCTATGATCTAGATCCTTGCCAAACATCTTCAACTAAAATCAGCTATTAGATCATCTCCGTATGAGCCACCACACATTACTTGGTTGTGAAGTTAATAGTCCCAACACGAGTCCATAACAAAACGTGTCACTTGTGAAGTCGAAAGTCCCAACGCAAGGATGGAACTTGATTTGGTCTCTCATCATTGACCTACCCCTTAGAACATCAGATTATTAACACCTTAAAACCATCGAATTCTAGTTTTCGCGGGAAAAAGGTTAATACCAAACTCTATCGCGAACGAACAACTGTTGTAATGAGGGCAAAAAATCTTCCTCCTCACTTTAGTTAACAAATTGTGAAAAACCCTAGAAATTTGGGGGTCTGGAATAATCATAAATATAGAACCCCGAATTGATATTACAATCTAAGAGAAGAAGTATGACAGACGAAAAAAGAATTACAGTCAGTGGAACGGAAACAATGGTTTATTAGTTTATATTTTAATTGGGTGAGTTCTTCGAGTTACTTTATGAATTTAGACACAATCGAATTTACTCTTGTTCTTCTGATTTGTCTCAGGAAAAGAAAGCGAGAGATGTTCTTCTGGTTGATAAGTACAATGTTGAAGCCTCAGAAATTCTGGCGAACGAAGCACTGGTGAAACTCTTATTTTATTTGTTTTCTGTACATGGAAAATTCGTTCTTCACTTTTTTACTTTCAAAGTATCGAATTTATGCCTTTGCATAATTTTTGTAGCTTCTTCCAATTTCTGAAGCGGTGCCAATATACGAGCAACTTCTCTCAACGTTTCCGACGGCTGTGAGTTCTTTATTTATTTTTAATACAAATTAATTGTTCTACTAGAAGTGTTGCATTATTTTCTTTTTCTTTTTTCTTTCGTTTGATCGAAATTGTCGCATTTGCTCTTCTCTTTCCTGATTTTCTATGGTTTCAATTGTGATGTGTATTTCATATTACCATGCCATTCTAATTTTGAACAATGAAGATAGTGTTGTACAATTATCGAAAATGTACCACAGTATACACTCCCTAAAACATCTTGTTTTTGGGAGATAACTGTGTAAAATTCCTTCACGTATTTCTATACTGTAACAATTGGTTCAAAAAGAGGTGTTTGATTATCACTGAAAGTCTGATCTCATTAGGTTGCATTATGCGTTGGTTTTTTTATAATGCAGACAATGGTTGATTGATTGGTGGCCCAGGATGGATGCACCAATTGATCATCCACTTGCTTTTTTTGTTTCTCTGTTTTAAGGATCAATTGCCTTTTGGTGAAGGGAAGGGTGTCTATTAATTCGTTGTTTTGAGATGCAGAAACTGAATGGCCGACAGGGTTGAAAAATAGACAAATCAAAAGAGGTTTACTTATATCAACTTTGTTGAGAAAATACGTGAAATAATAATTAAGAAATACGTTGGCTTGGTGGTGTTGGAATTGGTTCTATGTAAATATGATTAATGTGGCCAACCAATGTGGTTTTATATGATTTATGATGATGGTGATGATGTTGTTTATAGGAATCCATGTGTACTAATATGTACCCCTATTGGTATGTAGCATAATATATCTATGCAAATCAAAAGAAGAATTGAGAAGTGGTGCCACAGTGCGTTATAATTCAAATCTTATTTTAAACTTAAAATGCTAGTGGGTCAAAAGTTGTATCCAATGTTATATAAAAATGTAATTTTGTACGCCATACGTGTATGGGTTCGTATAAGGTGCAGGATTGGACACCACGTCCATGCTGTATCAGTCTAGCAAGAGGCACCATTCACCACTCACTAGCCAATGTATTTACTACTGTGGACCTTCAACTTCTTATATCCAAGAAATGTGTATTTCTTTGTTGTTAGTCCATCTTCTCATGAATCATTTGGTTATGTCTTTTGGATTATAGTTTGCCTGGAAATGGACAAAAAATAGCTCTGTATGAGTTTAAATATCTAAATACCAATCTCAGTTTTACAGTTCACTCGTTTAACTGTAGTGCTGTAACTATGTAACATAGGTGGGCCATATTTTTTATATGATGCAACATGGAATGCATAGCTGAAGCAACTATAATTTTTTGCAGGCTAAGTATTGGAAGCAGTATTTGGAGGCACACATGGCTGTGAATAATGACGATGCAACAAAACAGATATTTAGTCGATGTTTATTGAACTGTCTTCAAATTCCTCTCTGGTAAATTGACTCTGGATTTTTGAGTTGTCCACTTTTATTTTTTATTATTTAGTAAAAAAAGATTTGAAGAGACACTTCTTAACAGAGGCTTTAGTTATAAAAGAAAAAGAAATAGAGGATGTCGCTTTAGATAGAGCTGAATGGCAAAGCAGCACATGTTGTTAAGTAAAGGTGATGATGGTCACTTGCATATGTTACCATAATTGGCACCACACTAATAATTATCTTGCTGAGATTGGATGTGTAGGCGGTGCTATATTCGTTTCATTAGGAAAGTTAATGACAAGAAGGGAGCAGAAGGACAGGAAGAGACTAGGAAAGCTTTTGATTTTATGCTCAACTATGTTGGTAAGTGTCAGATTGATGCTTCCATGATGTTACGCTTTTTATATTCTTTTATTTAGTTTGACCCCATTCCTTTTGCTTTTCTTATTCTACTGGAAAATTCTGCTCACGTGAAAGAAATATATGATTGCAAGATAGTGGACAAAAAATTACCATTAAATATGGTACTTGGCCTTCTAGATCTAGGCTTGCCACTTTGCCAATATCAATCATCGCCTAGAAATAGTGCCCTCTTGTATTTTCTTTAGATAACCCTTCTCAATGTTCCCATATGATTTTTTAAACTTATTTCAACACATTCATATTTTTTAGTCTTTTATGACTTATATGCATAAATGGCAATAAAATGACATATATTAGCAAATCAATGAAGCACACAAGTTCACAAATCTTGTTTTGAAGTGATTTATTGGAATTTGAGGGTTGAAGATGGGAAGAAATAGGATTTTAGGAGGTTAGAGAATGGAAAAAACAGAAGAAGATTCCTCAGGACGATCCTAGGCGTCTATTGCCTAAAGGCTAAAACCTGAGGAAAATGGTCTCAGGTGAGGCAAGGTCTTTTAACCTGCATGCCCTAGGTGTCACCTTTTACCACATTGTGGTCATCACAAGAAATATTGGTGAGAACAATTAGAACCAGAATATACTCTAAACCCTCCCATATCACTGCGTAGCACCATTTTGCTGTCCGAAATTCCAACTGACCCAATTGTATTTGGAACTCCGTGAGTTGATGCTGCTTTCTAGAGACCTTGTGAGGAAACTGGAAAGTAATCAAAATATCCATTAATGCTACAAACCTTTCTGCAAATACCTATTAATAATCCTTTCTATAAATACCCGGGAAGGGGGGTGGGGGTGGTGTGGGGTGGAGTTGGAATGTTGTGACTTGTGAGGATGTAATGTGAGATCAAAATGTGGTTCCACTCACATGATTTTGCTAAGTGATTTAAAAATGTTAGATTTAACTAATTAGAATCTGGATATAGCGGTTAGCGTGCATCTTAACTGATGAGATTCTTGTATATTAGTTTACCTTCATACATCCTGGTCTAATGTGGGGTTTATTCTTTTTCTGATAAAAAGAAACTTTTTTAGTAGTATTTGTATAGTTTTCTAAAAACTCCTGCATTCTTATACTATCAGGAACTGACATTGCATCCGGACCTGTATGGATGGAATACATCACGTTTTTGAAGTCATTGCCGGTCTGTTTAACCTTTTTCCTATATCTGATAGGCGTATAGTTTTTTTAGTGCTAAGGACTGTACACGATAACCTGTTTACCGTTGAAGGTCCTCGAATTTCTTCCGATCACTTCTTTTAGAGCTTTTATATTCTTTTGCAGGCTATGACAGGACAGGAAGAGTCACAACGAATGACTTCCATAAGGAAAGCATACCAAAAAGCTATCATTACTCCTACTCATCATGTGGAACAGCTTTGGAAGGATTATGAGAATTTTGAGAACTCTGTTAGCCGTGCACTGGTAACTGTTTCTTTTGAATTTCAAGTAGTATGGTCATTGTCTTAAAATTAGGATTTAGGAGGTTCGTCAACTTTTGCGTCTTATAGCTAATTTTAATGCTAGTATAGCCGTTTTCATATATGACTGATCATTGTTTATTCATAATCACCATGTATGGATAATTTTTCCCCACCGATACCCAATAATAAAACACTTAATCAGTTAATTGTGTTAAGCATATGCAACTTGTTAATAACATGTTCTGCAGGCGAAAGGGCTGATATCTGAATATCAACCAAAGTACAACAGTGCCAGGGCAGTCTATAGAGAACGAAAGAAATATGTTGATGAAATTGATTGGAATATGCTTGCGGTACCCCCATCTGGATCCTACAAGGTAGGTTTTTATTTGCCTGTAAATTTCCTTCATTATAATGAACATGTTAGACTGGATTCTTTTGATTCTATGCCTGCAAAACTCATAATCTGTTGTTTCTGGTATTCAATATCATTATTTGCTTCATCATCTAGATTCTAGAAGGATAGAATTAAATCACGCATTCATGGTTGCTTTTATTTTCTTTCCCACTTCATGTCTTGCATTTGTATGGGTCTTTATTTTATTGCTTTGACTCCTTTGATTCTATTATTTTGATTTTTAGCTTTTAAAGTGCTGAATGGATTGGAAAATTTAATGAGCGCCAATTCTTAGAAGTGATATGGATACCATGTTGATAACCATCTTGATAGCTTGAGCTCTTGGCACATGATGGTTTGAGGCGTTCTTCTGTGCTAAGTTGGCCACAACTGGAGCTTCATGATGTTTCTGGGTGATTCTAGTGCTACAAATGGAACCCAGAGTATCAATAAAATGTAACAAAAGTAAATGGAACTCTTAGTAGAATCATTGGTATTAGGCTGCCAGTAACCAATAGGAGGAATTCAAGCAAAACCTTGGATCCATTTAGAAGAAAATCTGAATCATGGATGCCTGAAAGTTTAGCAACTTCTCAAACATTACAGAATTATAGGAATATTAAGCAAACATTTTCTGCCAGTGTACAGAGTATTGTCTTTAAGCTGGTAAAATCAATCCCCATTTTGGAACTGCATTGGATTAATTTTGAGATTGCTTCAGCCGGTTCTTTCTCATTGCTTTAGCTTAACCATGTGCGAAGTAGGATGCTCTAGGAGCTGCATCTATCTAGTTAATTGTTATTGCACACTTATTGATGTTGTTTTAGATGTCATGCAGACTTCTTTACAAGTTGACTCTAATGGTATGTGGTAAAAATTAATTTATTCTTCTGTTCGCACAGGAAGAGCAGCAATGCATGGCATGGAAAAGGTTTTTAGCCTTTGAAAAGTAAGAAATTATGCTATAATGTGCTTTCGTTCATCAATACATTTCAGTGTTGAACTAAATATGTGGATAGTTTTTCCTGTAAATACTGTATCACATATATTGCTGAGTTCCTCCTTTTGAAATAAATATGTGAATATCGTAGTGTTTTGTTGGTGGGTTGATTTGACTTGAGCAGGGATTTCCTTTTTAAGGAGTTCTTTGACCAGATGTTCCTTGGACAACTTCTGATCTTTAGTGGCTCTTGCCAAATTGTAATAACGCTCCTCTTGTTGGTGACAGGAACATTAGTAAATCTTGTTGTCCGTTAGTGTAGTTTGTATTGAAAATGATTGAAATGGTGCAAGTATTTATCCTTGTGCATGGGTTGATCCCTGGTAAAAATTTGAGGTTAACTGTACATGGTTATGACTTGCTATTATTGACATGACATGAAGTGCTTTAAAGTCTGACTTCTCTTTCATCTGTCACTGTGTTGACATTGAATAAATAAGGTAGATCTAACTGCCCAATTGTATCTTGATCTACATTAGAGACTCGGCTGGTTTTTTTGCTGTTGAATTCGTTCATTTTGGCCGTCAAGTAGTTTACTTTTTCTCTGTTTGATTAATAAGGATATGTTGAGGATTAAAAATTACAAGATAGGAGAGATCCCAGTCAAGTTGAGAAATCAATATGCCTAAGTGGGTTGGAATGTTTGGTCTGCTTTTTTCATTTTTCATTTTTTTTTTTTAATATGTGGAGGAATCTGCTTTACTCTTTTTGATGGACTCTAATCATAGGGAGCATGCTCTACTAGTTTTAATGGTAGTTGGGAATGTTTTCTTTGTCTATGATGCTCAATTTATGTTCCTTCAGTATGCAAAATATGTATTTACTTCTCTGGAAAGAGGAAAACAAAAAGGAATAGAAAGACTGGAATGATATTATAATAATAATAATAATAATTATTATTATTATTAATTTTCTGTTCTGTTATTAGGAAGTTCACTTGAAAGTATTTGATTTTTACCTAATTATGTATACTTGTTTTTCAGAGGGAATCCACAAAGAATTGATAGTGGATCTTCTAATCGACGAATTGCCTTCACGTATGAACAGGTATGAGAAGGGATGGTCATGGTGCTTTTCTTGGGGACTTAACCGGTGTTTTTTGTGGTTTCAGAAAGCATGTGTTCTACTTGGGTTGGATAAGAAATCTTATCTTCTATGAGTGTAATAAGTAATAACTAGTGACTAGCATGAGCTATTAACATTACACAAAAAATTTAAAGAAATATTTCAGTGTGTGACGTGATGAGAAGAATTTGGTTGTCGCTAGAGCTTTTTTAGTGTCTCTAAGATTGACATGAGGCTCATTTGGACATTTTGGATAGACAGTGAAGCATCATGTAGATGTAGTTTGGTGGTGGAATCTCCAATACTCCTTAAAATACTAGATATAAAGGGTTCTTTTGGAAATTGTGAATAGATACGGAAACCTTTTACTATGTTTCAAGTTTCCTTTTCACAGGAGTTCTAGACATTTATACTGTACTTCTGTCAATCCACTTCATTAAAAAAAACTCTATATGTCCATATCTTGGAACTGGCTATCTTTTTCATTTTTGGTAGGTTTGGTCTATTATTTTTTGTTACTGCTACCTACAGAAAATCCACACTAGTGTTTGTCTTTCTTGGTTTGTTGGATACATTTTTCCTTGTGCTAAATTTACTCTTCTATTTTCTGTAAATGGATTAAATGAACTGAAATCATGAGATGAAACCTTGTCAATAAAATCCTTGTTTCCGCCATACATTTTTCGACTTAAATCTTTTTGTTAGAGTCTGCTGTTTTTTTTTTTTAATCTGTATGTCTTACATTCATTTATTACTTACAACTTGCTCTGTTGGTATGCAGTGTCTGATGTATTTATATCATTATCCGGATATATGGTATGACTATGCTACATGGCATGCGAAAACTGGTTTAGTAGATTCTGCAATCAAAGTATTTCAGCGGGCTTTGAAGGCCCTACCTGGTATTTAAAGTTCTTTTCATTTTTCTTTCCTGGCATACAGTTTGTGGGATTTTACTGCTAGTAATCGGGCCCTATTTCCTGATAGGATTTGTAATGAAGTGTACCCTTAAACCTATCAAGTTTCTATTGATGTAGAGGAAGTTAAGTTGGGCAACTGAATATGTCAATGCAAGGCTAAAGTGCCTCATAATTGGTTTTCCTTTTTTTTTTTGCAAGATTCTGAAGTGCTGAGGTATGCCTATGCGGAATTGGAGGAGTCCCGTGGAGCAATTCAGGTATGCAAAGTTGATATGTTCTAATGGTTTCGCTCATTTAATTTCCTGATTATTGCCTTCTTCAATCAAAGTTGATTCATTGCAGCCTGCCAAGAAAATATATGAGAGTCTTTTGGGTGATGGTGTCAATGCATCTGCACTGGCACACATACAAGTAAGCAATATTTGGCTTTCTTAATAAGGTTTTATTGTGTCTTGGATTTTCTACTTGTTCATTCATCTTGTTGGTGTTTGTGCTGCAGTTTATACGCTTTCTTAGAAGAACTCAAGGAGTCGAAGCAGCTCGCAAATACTTCTTAGATGCTCGTAAATCCCCGAACTGCACGTATCATGTCTATGTTGCTTATGCAATGATGGCATTTTGTCTTGACAAGGATCCAAAGGTCATATGTCATTTAATATTGCTGCTTCATTGAGCACATGTGCTCTTCAAATATTGTTTTTAGTTAGTATGATAAGAATAACCCTGTTTTGGACAAATATATCAGAGTAGTTAATCATTCATGCTTTCACTTTTAAGTAGGATAATTCTGCAGAGATGCACTCTTAAGTCTTAACAGACTTTTCGTTGAAATTATAGGTATAGCAAGTCTTGTAAATTGTAATGCATAAGCTGGTGCATGCTAAACTTATTAGTTAGAAGCACTTGATATATTAATAGAGGAGAAAAGGGGGAACAAAGGAATAAGAGAGAATTGGAGAAGGAAACTGAAATTATCTATACCCAAGGTTGGGAGACAATGTAGAAGAAGGAAATGGAGAAATCACTATCCAGTTGTCACTTCTAAATGCAATAGAACTGCACTTGGAAGAAAGACGATGTCAACATGGTTAACGATATCACGTTGTTCCATATTCCTATCTTTCAGATTTCTTTAATACTGGGTATTGAGATCAGATCTAAATTCTCCTTTGAAGTATGGACATTTGATCTATTTATGGGGCCAATCTATGTAGTCTTGGATATATATCAGAAAGCTACTTGATCTTCCGAAAAACTAATTATTTCCTCATTATTCAGTCTGCTTCTCTTGAATTCTATAAAGCTCTTTGTGATGCCTTTAAACACCTACTTCATAATGCTAAACTCATTTGCCTAGTATTGTCTATTCATGTTCTAGACTCAAAGACCATAGTCACCTCCTTTGTTTGGTATGTAACTCCATTTCCAGTTATGAAGTACTCCAAAAGGCTAGCTACAAGTCCTCCTTGGTTCTCTTTCAACTGCCTAGCAACTAACATGGGAGTCTTTAAAAGAGACATGTAGTACTCCAAAAGGCTAGCTAAGATACTTTTTGTAATTTTCCTTCACCCAAAGAAAGGAAGTTATAGAACCAATCTCTTCTCTAATTGCTTCCCAGGATCCCAAATACTTTCCAAACAGTCACCAGGCCTGCGAAGGAGCCGAAGATATAACACGCTCAACCGAACTACTCAGCATCATGGACTTCAAATAAACCACTCTCGTCATTCACATTATTTGGCTCTTCAGCAAGTTTATATGGGAACCAAGTTAAAACATATAAGCAAACCCAGAGCTAGTCAACTTGCTCCAAGACTACATCCTATAATATTTTGAGTAGGATTCCTTGTAAAGTCAATTTCTGTTTAGATATGTAAGCTACACAAGGCTAAGTTAAGTAATCATGCGAATCACAGCATCTACTTATTATTTCTAGAACAAAGAAAGCAATTGTAACTTCTATAATGACCACAAACTCTACTATACATAACCCCTAGGGGCAGAACCAGGAATTTATTTTGGGGTGGGCTGAACTCGAACACTCGAAGTGTCAAACTCGATTACTAGGGTTTTTTTTTTGACATCAACTGTTGAACATAACACGAGAAAGAAAAACAAAAGGGTCGACTTTTGCTTAAGTTGTGAGGGTATATAAATTTTTTGTACAATTTTACCCGGGCTAAGGTATTAGATCCCTTTTATATCCCAATCTTTTAAACTAATTTCCGATATTGCAACATACCTGATTGCAATACTATTGCAACATGCTTTTTGTAGGGCCCATATTGAGATGATCAAGGGTTGATTTTTGGTGATGATGTTCTCCTCACCATGTAGATCATCATATTCAGAAATCAACCCGCTCTAAAAGTTCTAGCTCTATCAAAAGTTTATTGGAAATCAACGATCTAGAAAAACTCCTAAATTGCCAATTTCTCATGGGATGATTTGAAGGTGTTAGAAGTTTTAGAATGGGCTAATATTCGGATTTGATGATCTACATGGTATGGAGAACATCATTACCGAAAATCAGCCCTTGAATAATCTCCAAGCGAGCCCCACAAAACATGTGTTGCAATAACCCTCCTCATTTCTATGTACTGTTTTAGCCCATTACTGCTTCCGCCCCTGATAACCCCCATGGTCTATAATTCAACAGTTAACAGAAACTTCACCTACATGCACTAGAGATAAAACATAAGCCTCCAATGACTCATATGGACAGAGGATAATAAGAACTATGTAGTGGTTTGTTAGAATCTCCGACACTAATATCTGAAGACGATGCTGTTAAAAGATGCTGTGCAGCAGTCAGATTGATAGGTCTATTGATACAGGTTTTTGCAGGTCTTTTGTAGATATTTGTAGGAGTAGACCATCTATACACTATTAGACAAAAAAAGTAGACCAGTTATGTGCATTGCCTTTTTTCCTGTCTCCTTTCTTTTCTCTGTGATATCCAGGATTTATAAGCTTTATCTTCTTTCTAGTCTAGATAATTGAAGCTTGGTCTCTGTTTCTTTGGATGATTTATTTTATTAAGTGAGGCTAGGAAATGTTTCCGCAGAGGTCCACTTAACTTTTATTTCGTGTTCCTGCAGGTGGCACACAATGTTTTTGAAGCAGGACTGAAAAGATTTATGCATGAGCCTGGATACATTCTTGAGTAAGTTAAATTTGCTTTTATTATCTGTATAGTGCAGATCAATGGAATTGGTGTTCTGTTCTTTAAGGATTTAGTCCCAAAAATAAAGCCTCAGTTTTTTATGTGACTCGGTGGCACCCTGTAACATGACCTTAGATGCATCTGACATGATGGCCATGATAGCTCTCCAAATGAAGATTCTCATTCTAATATGAAGTGACAGATATGCAGATTTCTTGTGCCGTTTGAATGATGATCGGAATATTCGTGCTTTGTTTGAGCGAGCCTTGAGCTCGCTTCCCCCAGAGGAATCTGTAGAGGTATGAAGTATGATCCTTATGTTTTGTTTTGGTCCTTTTGGATGGTTGTCATTTGAACTCTCTCGGTTTTTTATATTCGTGACGTATTTTTCATAGGACCAATAATGGCCTCCTGAGAAGCTAATAAAGTTACATTGAACCACAAAAACTTTAACTTGTTTGAATAATTTGATCCATATTTCTAAGGTAATTGTCATTTGGATTCTCCTGATCCTGAGCATGGTCTTGAGGATGTTAAGAATTATATTGATTGCATGAAGCTGTTGTCTGGGGCACCGCCAAGGCTCCGCTTAGGCGGAAAAAGGCGTTAATTTTTTCTTGACCGCCCCGCCCCGCTCGTAAAACACCCCACAACGCCTTTGGCCGCCCGGCGCCGCCCCAAAGCACGCCTTAGCTGAGGCGCGAATAGAAAGAGGCGTTTTTGTACCCACTCTGTTTAAAAAAATACTTTTTTGTACAGCAACAAGCTGTACCTTTTGATGGATTTAAATTTTTTTTATTAGTATAACATGCTGTTTTTTTTAATCTATTAATTACTGATGTGAGTTTTATAAAGTATAAAGTGCTGTTTTTTAGTATTGAGATTCTAGTATGTTTAATAGTTCTAATTTCTATTGTTGATCATGATATTACTTTCATCTTTTTTTTTTTTTTTTGTGTTTAGTAGTTATTGACTTACTTATTTTCATTGAGCGAATTATTAATTTTAAGACTATAAATTACTAATACCTGGTATTTTTTAGTTATTTTGATAAGGAAGATATAAATTATATAATATGTAGCAGGGTGGGAGTGTGCCTATTATGGCGGTACGCCCCGCCCCGCCTTTTTACCCCGCCACGCCATGCCCCCCTAATTTCAGACTCCACCGCCCCGCCCCGCCTTCCGCCCCAAACAACATAGGCATGAAGCATGTTCTATGCATAAAGCCAGCAGTTTGACAGCCTCTTTAAGGGTCAACTGGTCAATGTATGGTGGGCTTTGAATTTTTCTTCATCTTGTTTAAATGTTTAATGAAGAATTGATCTTGTCTCCTGTACCTTGTTTCATGCATCAGAAGTCTATTTAGCTTCAAAGTGTTAAAATATCGTATGAATAAGTTGATTCCTCTTATGTTCTTGTTGTACTATTGATTTGCAGGTCTGGAAGCGATTTACCCAGTTTGAGCAAACATATGGAGATCTGGCAAGCATGTTGAAGGTATGCCTCCTTTTCATCTTATATTAATTATGTGGTGAATTTATGCTGCTCGTAGATTTTCTTTTTAGTCAAAGAAACTACCAAGTTAATCATTTAATCCGAGACCACAATTACAATACGGTTTGGAATTTGGTCATTTAAGAGGGTGCTCCGAATTTTAGTAGTATAGTTAATATACAACCATCCATTGTTTGTAAATTTATAGTCAAACTTTTAAAGATTTCCCCAACATAGAGTGCCATAAAGGTGATTCCTAAGTTATGTAACAAGGAGACACCTGTTTCTAAAATTTTTCCATGCCAAACATGTGTCCCACATGCCAATGCAACTAACTATATTTATGGATGATGCCCATGATTATAAATATATACAAATAAGTTAATTTTATGTTGTGTTTCTAATATGAACTATATTGAAAACATAAATCTTTGGAGTTTGGGGGCTCAGTGTACTTGACACTTTTTGCCCATGTTTTAGACTGAAACACTTGTTGGTGTTCATATAATCATATTTCTGCATTTGAGTTGTAACTATTATAAGGTGTCATAGCATGTTGAAATTTATTATCTTTTATTTCTTCATCTGTGTCCAAAGACTTCAAGATGGTTGTTGTATCTATATCAGATACTTTAGTTCTATGTCTAAGCATCATATGCACAAGATATTTGGTCTCTTGTCCATGTCATAGTGGGGTTGCATAGTTCTTCATTACACGACCCTGGATGTAATGGTAAAGAAGGTTAGCTTGGTTAGTAATTTTGGGAACGTTTTCTTTAGGTTTTGGTGGTGACTAGGACGTGTTAGTCTTGGTTTTTTGTACTGCTTTCTATTGAACTACTCATATATTGTTTTAAACTGCTTTGGTCAAAACATCTCAGTTTGACCCAGCTTCGTTTTGGTCGCTTGTCCTTTTTGCTATAATTTGGGGAATTTGGATCGAATGCGTCTAGAATCTCTGAGGACAAATGTTCTGATTTTGCTAAACTTTTGTAACTTTGTTAGATGTAAAGGTAATCATCTTTTACTGCGGTGCTCAGTTCGAGCGCCTAAAGGAATTGCATTTTCTGATTTTGTGTTTGCCTGGGAGAACTTTGTGTACAGTCTCTAGACATATATTTCTATTAGAATTTCTTTTTTATTTTATAACGAATTTTATTTTGACCTTTATTATGAAACATTGGGCCAATCAAGTTCTTAAAACGTGCTTATAATCCCACCAAATAGTTGATAGCACTCGGCTTATTACACTGATAAAAGAAAAAAAAGAAAAGAAAAGAAAAAGGCTGTAGTTATAAAGCTATAAATTGATAATGACGAGTTCTTCTCCATCAAGTATCTTTCTATCCATAATGTAGAATTTATGCAAGTTTCATCAACTTTTCGTCTATTAAGGTTGAGCAAAGGAGGAAGGAAGCTCTTTCCAGGACAGGTGAAGAGGGAACCTCGGCATTAGAGGGTTCTTTACATGATGTCGTCTCAAGGTATAGTTTCATGGATCTTTGGCCATGCTCATCTAAAGACCTGGATTATTTGGCGCGTCAAGAGGTATATCATTAGTTTCCATATGTTTTCTGTACTCGTCGAGATATGTCTTAGTGTGTTTATATGTGACATTTTGTTTATAATAGTCATCAAAGGCTCAGATGCCATCGTAAGAGAAGTAATGAAAGTTTTGAATCTTTTCTTGAGGGAGACTTGGAAGATGCACTATCATCATAAGTACATAACCCCTACGGCTACGTCTATAATTCTAGCATTTTTTATTTGATGAAAAACTTGATTTATAATCTAGGGATGCAAAATCTGTAAAGTAAATTTGCTGTTTATACCTCTATTTGCGAAGATTTTTTATTTTTAATTTTTAAAGTTAATTTGCGTCTTTTAGCATATCAGTAAATAATTAACCATTGTCTGACACAAGTCTCTTTTATGGTCTATAATGGTAACTTACTTCGAAGAGTCCCTAATAGAATTTTAAGCAATCACTGTCAACCTCCCAAGGACTCGTAATTGTTTGTAACATTTTAATTCATCTTACTTCCAAGAAGTTCCTTAATAGAATTTTAAGCAATCACAGTCAACCTCCAAAGGGCTCGTAATTGTTTATAATATTTGAGTACCTCCTAAAAAAGAGATCTTATTTTAGTTGATTCTTTTTAGCTACACCTAAGAAGCTGAGGAAGAACTGGAGAATTTTCCTTTGCTAAATTAGTAAGATTCTTTTGCGTCTATTTTGCCCTGGGGTACCACAAACACTATGACTGGATTTAGTTTTATGTTTCTCCATGTGAGGCAATCTTCTCCTGTTTGCTTCTTGATAGCTTCACAATACAGGATATTTTCCAAATTGTTTAACATAATCCTCTATTTCCTCATTTTCTTTGATTTGTATATCCTTTACCCTGACGTTATCAAACTCCTTCAGGATATGTTCAATCCACTTTAGTCTCAAATAGAGTTAGCGGATATTTTATTTTTATGGTGGATGTTCAAAAAAAAAAACGAAAAAGAAAACCAGGATCTGCCTATGTGGCAGTTTGGTGGCTCTTGTGTAATAGTGAAAGATTGTATCACAAGGGAGTATATAATTGAAGCTTAGTTGGTTTTACTCTGTGGTTGATGCTACACGACCCTTCTGTTTTTGCCTTCATCTTTGTAGATATTGGGCAGTAGCCTTTAGGTAGATATCCAATTTATATCCCGTAGCCTTTAGGTGGCTTTTCATCAGTTGAAAAGCAAGATTTCAACCGGTTAATTCTACTTTTTTGTTTTCCTGGTCGTTAACTTTAGACTTGAGGTAATCTCGGTTAAAGCTGTGACATGAAACTTTGCTTTAAGATGAAGATTTGGTAAAAACACTATTACGTTGGAAAATGGTTCTTGGTCAGCAGTGCATAATGATCTGTCGCAAAACTGTTTCTTAACATTGCTGTTATTCCAATCTATGGATATAACCTTCTTACGCTGTTTCCAATGCTGATGTAAAAAAATTGAGTTGATGCTTCTTCCTTGCTTAGCTTATGAAGGAAGGGATTCATTTGATTCTATTTACTTTTGTGCAATACATGAGCATTCATATTTTTTCTTCGTGGTTTCGCTCCTTCATTTGATGTTTAGTAAATAGTAATTGATTCTTTATTTTGTTACCCATCTGAGTTATTTCTCCATAGATATCTATGTTTGGGGAATACACGCTATTAAAGTCAATATAATGACCTTCCCTGGTCTTTGTTTTGTAAATTTAATAAATTCATTTGTACTGGTTATTTAAAACCTGAGTACTTCAATTGGTTGATGTAACCTTTGCAGTGGCTGGTGAAAAACATTAATAAGAAGGTTGACAAGTCAATTCTGCCTAATGGAGCCAGTTCTATAGGTATCGTGATCTGGTTTCCCCTTTACAGTGACTTGTATGTATGACCTTTGATATCTTATTTGTATCATGCACTTTTAGTTGCAGAGAAGGGTTCTTCTGGACTACCAAATAATTCAAAGACATTGATGTCATCTGCTAAAGTTATTTACCCAGATACTTCTCGGATGATTATTTATGATCCCAGGCAAAAACAAGGTATGCAACTTGAGTTTTTCTTACTTGCTAATTGGTGAGGAATGAAACATGACAATGATATCCATAAGGCTAAAGCACCATATATCCAAAAGCTATTTCAAAGTTTGGACCAAGAGAACAGGTTTAAATGCTGAAGAATTAATTAACTAAACTTCAAGATCTTTTCTCACTGTCCCCAGACCAGGTCCCTTGTTGAGGTATGTGTTGTGATCAGTTAAGGAAGAAGTTCATCTATGAGAAAAGGAGAAATGATGGAAGACATTAGCCTGCTACACCTCTCTCCAGAAGACCTTACTTCTGGACTAGAACATTTAGTACTCGTATTCACTAAACTGGAAAGTGTTCTTCGTATTTTTTCCTTTTATAGTTCAGGGTCGGGGCTCTCAATCAAAATGAGTCTGGCGGATTATATTGTGAATTTGTAGGGAGATTATCTTTTTCTTTTATACTTCTAAGATGATTTTGGTTATAAAATGCTCGGGTACAGCTGAACCATATCCAACATGGATCTATTCCTTATTACCATGTCGTTTCATTTCAACATTGGTATTCCCGTAGGCATTTGAAATATCTTTTTCTGCTTCAGCTGATTCTGGTAAGCTGCTTGACTTCAGGTCCCTACTAACATATCAATGAGGGTTTTTTTAGGTCGTTCCGAGCAGAATTGTCTGTTTCATTGGTCATTGAGAATGATCTTCAGTTTGCAGGACAAAGGGAAAACTGCTTGACTGATCCATATTCTAAAATAGATTATAAGGGTTTTCTTTATGCAGCCATTTTATTTGAACTTGTCTGGACTGTTGGACATTTCCCACACTTCTTTTTTTTTTTGATGAAGAACAGTTTAGTTGCATATTTTCTAACAAGTTACTTATTTTATTTTACTGTAGGTGCTGGATTAGTTCCAAACACTACGGGACCTGGTCTGCCAGCTGTTTCTAGCCCAGTAATATCTGCTCCTAGTGTAGCTGTAGTTGGTGGAACAACAAAGGGAGTTGATGAAATCTTGAAAGTACTGCCTCCGGCTTTGGTAGCGTTTATAACTCACTTGCCCACCGTTGAGGGTACTTGCTCAAACATTTCCACTTCTTATCCTTTATAATATGATTTTATAATTTTAACTTGGTTGAAAAATTGTCACTTGCTGTTTACCTTTCATTTTGCATAATTTTCATATTATGAGCGCAAGATTTACAAGTCTCACCATTCGGTCTTACTCTGGGGGAGTGACATTTCAACTCCAATCTTCTAAGGTCTTATGGGGTCCCAACGCCCCCACCAAATTGGGGAATATGACATTTCACCTTTTTATGATAACGTGATCCTTCTGGTCCAATGGTTCGGGGCCAAGTGGATTACATAAACTTAAATATAAACACAGCTATCACATCATTGCCTAGGGTTGATGTAGTTTAAGAAATCACAAAAGACATAAAAATAGTAGCTGAAAGGGAGATATTATGACGTGTCACTGACACATGTTTCTTACATAGCTGCCCATCTTTACATGGGTAATATTATTTATCTCTTTACTGTTGGAATTTCTTTCATGTCTCCAAGTGCTTGGTACCTTACATTTCATCTGTTACCCATGTTTTCACTGTCACAACGGTGTCAGCATTGGGGATTGGTGCATATTCTCTTTTGAATTTGAAATCAAATCCTTTTCATTGTCTTTTTCCTATATTCCTCTATACCAAAAACAAGAAATGAAGCAGATTTGAACAGAGAAAATACATTAAAGTGTGAGATTACTGTGTTCTGGAGTGGAGAACAAGGATGCAGAACAACTTAAGGAGCGAAGAGAACCAAATCTCTCAACAATGCCCAGTAGAGATACCCTACCATCTTTAGCGCGTCTAACAAAAATCGTTGTCACCACAGCAGTTCAGTTTATTAACCGAAAACTTTTCCGAAACTAGTCTGAATTGAATTTTGGGTTTCCAAAATGCTTATCGATAAAAAAGAAGTTTCCAAAATGCTTGCTGAAATCAAAGAAGCCCATTTACGGCATCTTTCGTAAATCAACCACTTAATTCTCTTTTCAAAACTAATAATCCTTTTGTTTATTTAACTTGTCAATACATGAGAGCTTGTTTCTCCTAATCAGGTAGAAGATAACCGAAAAATGCTTAATTGAATTTCTAAGGCCTTCTTACCATTTGGTAGATCCACATGCATTTCCTTTTTTCAGCGTGCACTATGAGCTTTTGGTGACCACCATGGAGATGTTCATGTAATCCTTGTGTGTTAAAAATTAATAACTAGCATCTTTTCACTTACATTTCATCTACGTTTTAAATTACTTGTGTGTATATTTGTGTTGCAATAACAGGACCATCACCAGATGTGGACATAGTGTTGTCAATATTATTGCAGAGCAATGTTCCAACAGGACAAACAGGAAAATTGGCAACTCCCCAGCAGCAACTGCCAGCAGCTCCAGCTCCAAGCACGAGTGACCTTTCTGGCTCAAACAAGTCACGCCCCAACCCAAGTGGCTCATCTTTCAGACCAGCCAGAGAAGTCCAATCAGGAAAGAGAAAAGATATTGATAGTATGTGACATCTCTCCCATCTCTCTACTTTGTTTGGTATTAGTGTCCAGCATCCAGTTGCATACAGTTGCAACGATGTGCTTCCCCATTTATGAACATATGCCTTTCGTATCTACTGATATACATCTTCATATGTCGCTTAGCACCTTTGAGTATGTTACTACTCAATAACTTGCCAACTGCAAGCAACTCAAGTAAAATCCCACAGCGGGTGCTCATAGCTTCCCAGAACAGAAGCTTGATTAAATAAATCATACTACAATTACAGGTTAAACTGGTACTGTTGTCCATTTTTGTGACCTACATTCATAGGCACGACCCTCAGTTTGTCATGGTGACGAGGATCAATAAACGTGGTCAAAAGTACACTGGGTTGCTGTGAGATGTTAATTACTTAATTGTGATGATTAAGAGCTTTTAACATCATCTCGACAGGGCAAGAAGATGATGAAACTTCGGTCCAAAGCCGACCACTTCCACGAGATGTTTTCAGGCTTAGACAGATGCAGAAAGCTCGAGGAGTTACCACCTCACAAACTGGATCAGCGGCATCTGGTGGAAGTGCATTCTCAGGAGAGCTATCAGGCAGTACTGAATGATGTACATAAGTTCTATTTTCTACATATTTATTGTACTTTTCTTTTACTGACTGATGTACATAAGTTCTATTTTCTACATTTTTATTGTACTTTTCTTTTGTCATAAATTTATGAGCTGAGTAAACAAGTATGTCGAAAGGCTTTGCAGGACAAGTGAATGTTGATAGGATCCTAAGATTAGTAGAGTGTTCTTGTAAATTGATTTTGTTGTCTGGAAGGTTGTCCACAAGTTCAGTATGAATTACTATCAGGAAACATCTCTAAGAGGTTGTTGGGCTTTTATTTTGTTGCCCATTCTCTTTCCTTGAGGCTGTACTTGTCTTTCTTGACGATTGATTGCATCACTAACCATCTGACCTTTGGGCTAAAGCTGCTAAACTATTGATATGCGACACGCTTGCAAATGCAACACATTGTATATATCTTAGTAACCGAAACCTTGGTATAGGGGTGACGCTCCCGCTCCGGAACTTCGCGCTTCCGTTCCGAACTACGCTCTGACGCTCCCGCTCCGAAGGTACTTTAGAACTAAGAACATTTTTTAATCGGCAGCTCCGACGCTCCCGCTCCCACTTTCGTTCCCGCTTCGACCCGCGCTCTGGTTACTTAGGTATATATACATGGACTTTGATCTAATACGTGCTGCTATCACCATATTGACATGAGACTAGAGCTTCAACACGCAAGACTAACAACTGATTACATGAAACGGTTTAATAATTTTGGTTTAAGCTCAACAGAAGTAACGGAATGTTCGTCATGATGAAGTAAACTACAACGTAGAAGTTACTACTGTCGTTGATGCTGACGTGCCTCTTGCCATCTTACTGATTATTATACACTTGTCAAGGTTATCCAGGACATCTCTTTCATCGCCTTTTCTCACTAAAGAGATTAAGTGAAATAAACCAAATATATACTACAATGGCAAGGATCGAAGTCGGGATGTTCTTCTCCATTGTCTGTTGTTTCACTGCTCATTCCGTGGAGGCTAAAAGATTTGAGTGTCATAACGGAACATGATTTACTAGACAAGCTTGATGTGCTGTTTCAGGTGAGTCTCTATTGGTTAATTACTTCCTCAGTATATTTGGTTAGGAGCTATGACGAGGTTGGCGGCAGTGTAGAGGGTTCTTATTGGATCGTCGCCACCATAAATAGGAGCTGTCTAGATAAGTTCTATAACACGTTAAGCAAAATATGCTTAATCTTCTCCTCTTTCATTACTTCTCAACTAGGACTAGCAGAAAAAAAAAAAAAAAAAAAAAAAAAATAGACCACCCATTAAGTGAAGACGAACAGGTTTCAGATCAAGACTTGGTTGAATCGCGAATTGAGGTATATATATAGATTGATGTGATTTAGGTGCTTATTGTTTTGTATGTAAGTTAATTTTTAGTAGTATTAGTATTAATCCAGTAGAGTTAGCCAATATATACTATCATTCATGAAAATCATTTTACATCTAGAAAACAGAAGGGATGAGAGCCTTGACATGGTTAGGAAAGTTTGGAAACTTAGAAAGGTACCATTTCCTAGTAGCATAACTCCTTCCTATCAAGTAAGAAGTGGTGCCAGTGGCGACGAAGAATGGATACACTGTTTGAGAGATCAATGAGACTCCTACAAATACTAGAATTTCAAACAGAGTGTGTGGGCAAATTACAAGTCCGAAGAGACGTCCTTTAGGGATTTTATACCTTTTATCATTCTTCTCCCTTAGTTTTGAAAGGAGGTAATGGTGGTAAAAGTTCCCACCAATACCCACAAAAAATACGACGATTTCGACGAGCTTTAGATCGATTTGCGGGTCCGGAGTATTACCTTGAATTAAGTGTTGGTTGTAAATCATGGTTACTGTGGAGAAGAAATAGCAAAGAGATGAGGATTGTGGAGTCAAGTACCATCATTCCACTGTATCTGTGAACAAACAACACTTGTAGAACATAAAATTTATGTTCACTCACTCTATAACTCTTGACTCAAAACTCAGATAAAATAGTTGAGCGAGTTATTAATATATAAGGTCCTGTTTTGGTTACCTGAAAATATAGAATTTTTAAGAACATTTTATCTTTAATTCTTAAGACTTCAGAGATGTCTAAAATTAGACAGTACATCTTATTAATTTCTTCAGCAAACCCAGAACATAAATCTTCTGTTTGGACAAGGGATTTTAGGGAGGGATTTTGTGGGACGCACTATTTTGCTAACAACTTCATCTACTGTTTTAAAAATCTTTACTGTATTAATTTTTTTAACCTGAATTTCTCTCTTGTATAACATCAATACCCTGTTACAAGCCTACGTATCGATGAAGAAATTAGCAAGAATTGAGTGGTTTAATTCGAGGAAAACCGGCCTCCAAGGTTACTTCCGGGGTAACCAACCTCCATTAAACACAATTTGTGTTCAAACAAAGACAATATTCATTCACTGCATAAATCATTAGAATACATGGCTTTATAAAGACTACTCCTAATAACTACCCATAACCACCTCTCCACCAATATCCACCAAAAAGTACCGTACTCCCATCTCCTAAAACTACTAACTAATTATAATTATTAATCTTATCTATTTATAAAATAAACAAAATACATTAATAATTAATTATAGAAAATAACCTAGACATACATAACATTCCTACCCCTTAAAATAAACCTTGTCCTCAAGGTCACAATTAATTCCACCCGGATCCCATATAATGTTCCCATTTTTCATGGTGTTGATCATTCGAATCCGAGGAATAATATGCAAAGGGGGAATTTGGTAGATGTTCCTACCATGACTCGATTGATGAAGTTTTGGAAAAGTTTTTGTTCGTACATGATAAATGGGACTACTTCTTGGTTTTTGCTTCCTTCGTTGAAGATGGAAAGACTTTGCTGATGCTAAAGGCTTTAAAAACTTTGTTGAATTCTTTGGCTTTGAAGACTTTATTGATACTATAGAGTTTGAAGATGACTTTGTTAAATCATTATTTGATAGCGATGTCTCCAGGATTGAGAGATTGAAATCGTAATCATCCAAATGATCTCTCATCTGTCGATTTAACTCCATGAGTTTGCCTATCTTGACTTCAATTCGACGCAAGTCTTCTTGCATCGAGTCCAAAATCTCCTTTGATGTAGCCATATTCCGAGAATCGAAAGTTCTGATACCAAATTGTTACGAGCCTACGTAACGATGAAGAAATCAGCAAGAATTGAGTGGTTTAATTCGAGGAAAACCGGCCTCCAAGGTTACTGCTTCGAGGGTAACCAACCTCCATTAAACACAATTTGTGTTCAAACAAAGACAATATTCATTCACTCCATAAATCATTAGAATACATGTCTTTATAAAGACTACCCCTAATGACTACCCATATCCATCTCTCCACCAATATCCACCAAAAACTACTGTACTCCCCTCTCCTAAAACTACCCATAACTAATTATCTATTCTATTTTTTAAAGGAAGCAACTCTAGAGATCGATATTTTATCCTTTTATTTTTGCTAGGTAAGCAAAGAATATATTAAATAAAAAAAATTACAAGCATTAACAAAATAAAGAAACAAAAGAGAGAAAGCTTCCCACAACTCAAAGCGAACTCATGAGAACCGGTAGTATACTGTATCCGGGTTCTCAACTGAAAGAAAAGAATGTTTATGGTCGAAGAAATCACGACATCCCAATTGAAGGGAAGTCCCTCTCTTTGACATACTATCTGCAGCAAAATTACATTCTCGATTAACAAAAGAAAAGCTAGATGATAAAGAGTTCTTGATGTTATTCCATCTTGAATGAATGAACTAATGAATCTTATTGGCAGTAAAGCATCTGATAGCAGCCATAGAATCTGAGGCAATCCAAACATTGCTCCATCCTTGATCAAAATCCCATTCCATCCCAAGAATAATAGCTAGAATCTCAGCCACGAAATTAGTACAAATTCAAAGTCCAATAAACATTGCAGCTAATGTATTCCCCATGTGAGTTCTGATAACAATACCTGCACCACTGAAGCCTGGGTTACCTTTTGAACAAACACCACAACAAATTTTTATCTGATTTTCACGATGAGGGATCCAATAACATTCAAAAATTCTTCGATGATGGACAGGTCTTGAAGACATCTTCAAGGAGCTGAAAATGATAAGATCTTCAATCTTGTTATGCATACAACTTTTGAGGAGAATCGAAGTTTTCTGAAAATTCATCATGATCTTCCTTTTAATATTCTCAAGATTGATTGATCTATTATTAACAAAATATTTTAGAGTAAACAAAATATTTATATAATTGGAAACTTAAAATAAAGGAAGTTGCAAGTTTTGCAAGTAGTTATTAGTGTTACATGTGGGTAGTGATTCTCCACAAAAGTAGGGATTCTCCCCCAAAACTGCTCCCACTAACATTTTTATAACTTAAAAGATATTCTCAAATCAGTTTCGAAAACTAACTAACCCAATATAAATGAAGTCTTTATTTCCTCAAACGAGGATGAAGAATACAGAGAAAGAAGAATACATATTTTCATTCTTTATTTATTATTTTTGTTGATTTTTTGCTTCTTTTTTTCCTATAAAATTCTGAGTTGTCTTAGTTCAATTTTTTTTTATTACATGGTGATTTTAAGGAGTTTTGCATTGGATTTGACTATGAAAGACGTAGGTGTGGAGGTAAACGAATTTTTCCTCTTACAACATATTATATTTCCAAAAAACTAATGTTTGTGGACAACTTATTAATAACTATGATTTTTCAACTATCAACTGGAATTTTAAAAGATTATCCAGAATTTGATAAAAAAATAGATCAATAAAATAATATTTGTCGATTCAGAAAAAGGTTTTTACAAAGATTTCAGGTAGGATTTAGGTACAACATATGTGTTTCTAGACCCACTGCTTTAATCTGCCTAGGGCTGCACATGGTGCGGTTTTAAGTCCGGTCCGAATTGGTCCGAACCGAAACAAATACCGACAAACCGCAAAACTAAAATCCCAAAACCCAAAAAACCGAAAACCGCAAAAACCGATATTTATGGTTTGATTTTGGTTTCATGTTTTCAAAAAACCAAAAAAATCGTACCAAAAATACTGAACTAAAAAAACTCGCACGTATATCTATATAGTATACACATGCATTATTATGTATAAATATGCATGCTAACTAATAAAAATATGAATTAAAGAGCCTGGCTCTTAATATAATCACAATTTTATAAGTCAATGTATCTATGTCAATTTGTATCCTATATGAGGCAATACATATATGTGATGTGTGTTTACAGATTTATACGTATTTATTAATTTATTTATAACATATTTATTATTTTGTATAATTATTATTTTTATTGTGAAAAAATTCAATTGTGGACATACCGTGATTAAAATTGCCACTATGTTGCTATAGAAAATATGTTGGGATCCATATAGAGATATCTAAGATATGAAGATGAACTTTTTCACAGACTTCACCATGTATCTTCATAAAAAAATAAAAATAAATTATATTCGGGAACGAGCTATCTTGCAAGTTGTTGGGGAGTGTGCCTCACAAAAAAAATTTTAAAACTCCAACATCTAATACATATGAGGAAATTGAGTGCCCCACTAATTATTAAGATTTTAGTATATTGTGCCTTAGTTTTTTGTAAAAATAGAATTTGACCAACTCATTTCTTAACACGTACCCCACAAGCTTTTAGGCACACCAAAGAAATTTGTTGTGTTTTGTAGTTTTCTCCTTAAAAAAGTTTATGACTTCATCCCTAACCATATCGTACTAAAATTTTTAACCCTATCAAAATTTAATTTATAAGTAATAATTAAAATGGATGGCCTATAAATTACCTTATAATTATTTTTGATTGATATAATTTTTAGTAAGGATGATCTTCTCATATTAAATTTAATAATTTTCACAAAAAAAGAGAGAATTATAATTACTTAAGATGGTTGAACACTTGGATATTTTTTTTTCATGTTTTAAATTTAAATAAATATTTAGTTATTATCAATTTTTTATTTTTTTAAGTTTGAACGAACTTTAATTATTTATAATGCTAGTGCTCTAATTATGTCATGTTTTAGTTTAAGTTTAAATGATCAATTGATAAATGTCATATGTTAAATTTTTTTTTTTTAATCTAGTTGAACTTTAGTTTTGAATGATTTGTCCGTTAAAAAAACCGAAAACTCCTAAAAAAATCCCAAATTTAAAAAAAACTGAAAAACCAAAAAAATCTAAAAAACCGATGGTGTGGTTTTGGTTCTAAAAAAAAACCATCATGGTTTGGTATGATTTTGGTCCTCCTAAATTAATTAATGGTTTGGCTATGGGTTTGATCAAAAACCCAACCAAACCGAACCGTGTGCAGCCCTAAATCTGCCAATGGTTTATTAAATAAAAATTAGAAAATAAATTAGTAATTATTCGATTGGAAAGTGATGCTACTTATATTCAATTTGTTTTTAAAATTTTAATTATACAATTATTTATTAATTATTATAACAATAGCTAAATGTGTTAGGCACCCGCAACGCGTGTGGAGGGAGTCTCCTAATTATCAATCTTATCTATTTATAAAATAACAAAATACATTAATAACTAAATATAGAAAATATCCTACAAGGTACATAACATTCCCACATCAAAAGTGCCAACAAAATAATTCAAAACTAAAAATCATCTCAATTAGTAGAAAGTTTACTCAAAAGAACTACAAAATCGAAGAATTTAGAGACTTACCAGTAAAACTTATTAGGGTTTAGAGATCTGAAATGAACTTCAACCTAAAACCCTCCTGCATACACCTTGTACCGTTAGCAAAAACAGAGCGCATAACTAAAAAAAAAGAGAAAAGAAACCCTAATCTGATCAATTCAAAAAAAAAGCCCCCAATCTGAAGAGATGGAAAGGGTCAAAGAACGAGATAGAGAGAGGGGGAGAGGGAGAGGAAAGGATGAGCCAATTTGTAAATTCCAAAAGGAAAGGGAGGATGTTAAGTGGTGAGAGAGAGAAGAGAGGTGAAAGAGCAGAGAGAGACATAGGGTTACATGCAGCAGTGGTGGCAATGAAGATGTGCACAACAGTAGTTGTGGGACGATTCCTCTCTGTAACGGTGGTGTGTGCAGGCAGTGGAGGTAGACGTGCAACGGGGTCGGATTAGGGTCGACCCTAGGCGCATGAACGAGTCAAGATTATCAAACCCTGACTAGTTTTTGAAATATGTCAAATTTTCAAACCTTAACCTTATCCGTTTAGCATTTTCTAATTCAAAAATAACTAAATGGATCAGGGTCGATCTTAACCCTAACAGTGATGAAGGGGTAATAGGTCAGAAAATCCCAAACCTAACCCTATTTGTTTAATTGGTGGGTCGAGTTAGGGTAGGGTCTGGTGGGTCAAATTAGGGTAGGATCTGCCAGCTCTAGATGGAGGAGAGAGGAATAAGTTTTCAGAGCAGAAGAGAGAAGTAAACCGGGGTGAAAACAACAAGCAAGAGAGAAAAACAATAAGAGGGAGTGAAAAAATAAAGAAAGTGGGAGCCAAAGTAGTTGGCTGGTCCTAATGACTTGGGAGGTTTTGGAATCAAAACTTTTAGTTAGTGGTTTGCCATTAGTTTATCCCATGTAAGAGCATCTCCAATGTAAATGTGTTCTACTTCCTATGTGGCGTTGCTCTCCAGACATTCTCTTGAGACTTGCTTGCTATGTGGAGATAAAAGCTCCACAATTTATATTGAAGAGAAAAATGTATCTCCAATGCAAATGTAGTATGCTTCCTATGTGGCATGGCTCTCAAGACATCCTCTTGAGACTTGTTTCCTATGTGGAGATAAAAGCTCCACAATTTATGCTGAAGAGAAAAAGGCATCTCCAATGCAAATGTGGTCTGCTTGTTTGTTTTGCCAATGTGGCATTTAATTAATTAAATATTGTATTTTTTAATTGTTAAAAAAGAAAGAGAAAATAAAAAATTTAATGAGATTTGCTAAAAAAGAGGAGAGAGAATAATATTTGTAACTCAATTTGCTGACTAGGATGAGAAGACATCTTCTTGGTGAACCTCTAGAACAAGAAGATGGACTAGAGGATGTCTTCCCCACCGCATGCCACATCATCTTCACATTAGATGAACACATTTGCATTGGAGAGGGTTTTAAGAATAAATTGGATGTGCTTCCTACATGGCACACCACTTTTAAGTGGACCATGCTTGCATTGGAAAGGCTCTAAGAGCATCTCCAATGCAAATGTGCTCTACTTCCTATGTATGCTCTCAAGACATCGTCTTGAGACTTACTTCCTATGTAGAAAAAAAAGTTCCATAATTTATGTTGGAAAGAAAAATGCATCTACAATACAAATGTGGTTTGGTTGTTAGTTTTGCCTATGCGGCATTTAAATATTTTAGAGC
>MVGT01003747.1:79951-98154 GCA_002174775.1 Macleaya cordata
TTCCGTCACTTGACCATCTAAATGGTCAACATCGTATCACGTGCACGGCATGTGACCTAAAAAAAGACCCAAATACCCTCTTATTTCTCTAACCTAACCCAACCCAAAATCTTGGGTTAACTTAAAATGTGGCAGCATCATAATGGGCCCTAACCAACGCTCAAGATTAGATCAGAACCTAACCTAAGTTTTACTCCAGCCGACGTCGACCCCAATCGACCCCCTTTCCATCTTCGTCATCCTTCGAAGCTGAAGAACGCCATGTTCATCTACCGATGAAGTCCATTGGTAGGGTTTACCGCTTTTACTCTTATTTTGCCTGCCTGGTAGTAATTGCCCTCAATCGAACTTCTCTTATCACTTCCTTTTCAAATTCCAATCTCTTCCTAAAATAAAACCCACTTTTCTCTCTTCTTCAAAGATCAACTGAAATTTTTTGAACTTTGGCTTATCAACCTTTAAATTGCAGAAATCAAAGAAGAGGAAAGAGAAAATCAACCAACAGCATGAAAAATGGTTCTAAAGGCAGCATTTTGGGGCGGGTTTTATTTCAATATAAATTTTAGTGTTTGATTTGTGTGTGTTAACATAAACCCTTACTTTTTGGTAAAATCTTGATCGGAATGATCGTCGGATTGTAGATTAATCCCAGATATGGATTTGAGATGTAGATTATGATGATGAGGAACAACACTATAAAGATTGAAATGGGTGGTTATTGATTCTGTGGTTGGGATGATGTTCACAAGAAGAAGAATGATTGCATAACAGGTCCATTTTCTGGTACTTCTCTAATGTTTTCATCCAATTGTTATCCCTGCACCTGCACCAAAACTGCCATATCCAAAAAAACTTGATGCAAATCCTATAAACCTCTTTCCATCTCCTTCACTGCACCGTACCTTTCTTGATTCTCACTCATTGTATCCAATACACTTCCTCTTCCTTGTTCTTGAATCGCTTTCTGCAAAAAATTCTCAGTCTCTCCGATTGAAGTTAACGTCTCTACCGTTCGATCATCTAAATATCCCTTGTTATTGTAAAATTCTCAATCTCTCCTGTATTTCGATGAGATTTGTTATCTGAAATTGTTGAAACTCACCATTGAATCTTTGAGTGTTTTACGGAGTCCATTAACAACTGATGTTCGTGTTCGATCTGAAGAACTTCCTGGTCCACAACCAGGAAAGCTTCGATTTGCAGCGTTAGCACAAGGAAGGAGAACCCAATATTCTGTCGATGGATTTGAAACAAAAAAAAATCACAATTCCCACAAAGAACACTAGATCTGATGAATCTTGGATCCCTTTAATTAATTGGTCCATTGATGTCATTCAAAAAAAACCCAATACTGAGAATGAAGAGTAGTAGATCTCGTTCTCTGAAAATTTATAATGAATTTGATGATGGAGAAGATGAAGTGGTGGTGAAGGAGTAACTCCATTTTCCTGCTACATTAAACCATTAGGTGTGCTTTTCTTCTAATCTTAGCCGTCAAAAAAATGGCATCTTAGATGAAGGGCACGTGTCCCAATTAACCCAAGGTATTCACTTGGGGGAAAATGCTACAAGCACCTTGGATTTGCACCTTTGCTAATACCTCTGATTATTTTATTCAAATTAGACCAAAATTAGACCCACGTTAGACTAAATTAGACTCAAATTAGACCCAAATTAGACCTCGGGTATGATTTTGTGTGCAATTCCGGGGTGCCTGTAGCATTGCCCTCACTTGGGTTGGGTTACTAACATAAGGGGTATTTTGGTCTTTTTTTGGATCACATGACCGGGACATGATTGAATTTTGACCAAATGAATGGTCGTGACGGAAACTTTAACAGTAGGGGGAAAAGTGATTTTCTGAAAGATTTGGGGGTTAATGAGATTTGTTAAAAAAGAGGAGAGAGAATAATATATTTAACTAAATTTGCTGATTAGGATGGGAAGACATTCTCTTGGTGAACCTCTAAAACAAGAGGATAGCCACTTGACTTAATTATATTTATGATTAATTTTACACCACCTTTAAACAAACAATACATTATTTTTGCGTGTAATAAATTAATTAATTAAAAATTTAGTTGCAAAAATTCACATTAATTTGATTTATGACACACAATGCATGAACAATGAAAAACCTTGTGTGGCATGTAATTTTAATGACAAAATTCATCAGTAGTTCATTTTATCTCATTTTTGCTAGATTTATATATAGTAGTACATTTTTATTATTCAGTCCAAACAAAATGAACTTTATAATAAAATAACAAAAAAAAGCGGTGAAAATTAAATTTCATGAGAAAACAATTGAGACGTTGGAGGAAACTGTTGATAATTATTCTCAATAATCTCGAGTTCGTCTATAAAATTAGATGGGGAAACTTGACCGAGTAACTCGATCTAGAGCCTAACTCATCCGAATAGCCTGACTCATCCGAATAACCCAAACCACGGCCTGACTCGACTGAATAACTCTATGAAGTTATACTTAGAACGTTCCTCTTTTCCTCTTATGGACAGTGAAAAAAAAATATTTTTTCTATCTTTCCATCCGCATTTACCTGAAGCTCCGATCTCTTCTTCGTTTTCCCACAACCAAAGCCGCTATTAAAGCAGTCTCTGAAGCTCGATCCCTCTTCCTCTTCCCTTACTACCTAAGTTAGAATATCGTTCGTGATTTTAAGTTTCTTCGTAGATTTTTGCATCTGATTCACTATTCTGATGAAGTTCCATAGATTATATTTAACTAGATTGAGGTTGGGATTTACGCTACAATATGGAGGTTCCTCTCTAACTTCAGATCCACCGTTAAAGCAACATAATATAGGATTTTGGCTTCAAGTTGGAAGGTTTTTCTCTCTACATCAAATCCGCCATTTAAGCAACTGAAAGAAGCCGCTTTCTCTGACCTATCTTCATGATTGAAACCTTAATTTCAATAAATTCATCACATTTTAGGATTTATCTGATTTAGTTGATAATTTTGATGAATTCATCAAAAAAATTTCTGATATGTGGTTTAACTATTAGTTAATAAAATATAGGGAGATCGTACAAAAAAAACCCAATTTGGATTTATTTGAGTCCATTTAGTCCACCAAATAATATATGAGTCTATTTAGTCCAAAAATAAAGTTTCGATAAATTTTTCCTTTAACCAATTCAAAATTATCATTAACTATGGGTGCATATGCTACCAATTCACATTAAAAAACTAGTTTTTTATATTATTTTTCACAAAATTTATATTTTTGAAAAACATTCATCGAGATCTTCGAACTGAGGCCGGACAATAATATCTTTTTCTAAAAAAAAATTTATGTAAAAATATTTCTGCGTAAAACATGCAAAAATATTTTTGCACAATTAAACAGAGAACTACTACAACTAGTACATTTTATCTAGATTGCATCCAAATTCAAATTTGTGAGTCTCAAACTAGGTAACATTAAAAGAAGAGGTGAAGATCTTGAAGAATGCTTTCCAAATATATAAATTTCATCAAAATATGTTATTCAAAAGAGTAGGCAAAAATATTTTTGCATGTTTTCAGCATATGTAAGAATGTTTTTGCATAAATTTTGTGAATTTATTTTTTTTTTTTTAAATATTCTTTATTGGTCTAGTTTCGAAGATCTCGAAAAATGCTTTTCAAATATATGGATTTCGTCAAAATTCGAATTTTAGTTTAATAGATATAAAATTTTAAAGTTTAAAAACAAAAAAGATAACTAATTTTCTCTCTCATACAGTTATTCAAGTTTGAAAAAGACAAAAATGTGATTAAGAAATATAATAAGGATATAATAGGAACATTAAAAAGGAAGAAATGGACTAAATAGATTTAAAAAAGTTAAAAAATGACTAAACACATTCAAAAAACTTTAGAAAAAGGTATTTCAGTCTTATTGAAAATCTTGTGTACTAAATTAATTAAAAAAAAAGCTATATATTGGATATTTTGAACATTTTTCTCAAAATATATGCATCTTCCTGTTGATCGATCACACTATTTCTCTAATTCGGCTACATCCATTTAATTTGTGTTTGAATAATGCATCTTCGGATCTTCCTATAAAATAGAAATAAAATTTATTATTATAACTCTACTCGGGTAGACTACTTATGAACTAGTTGCTCAGATGGTTCTTTGTGATATGTTTGATTGTATAACCTATATGTTTGAAGAACTTATACCACATCCAGGGTTGCCCGGATGGTATAGGCATCCCTCCCTTTGGGGAGGTCTTGAGTTCGAGACTAGCAAGCACCCATGTAATGATACATTATCGATGAAATATAAAAAAAGAAAAAAGGAAGAACTTTGGGTAAGCTGACGGTTCAGTCTTGAACTGTCGTACACCAGACATCAAGCATGGAGGTTTCATTGAGAAAGAGACCACTGAAGTCAATTTGTCCTAATTTTTCATTCATTCTCTCACCCATTCTCTCTCCCCAAAATTACCATATTGTCTTAGGTGAGTGCAAAAGATGCAATTTAATATTTAAGGCGCATTGGGCGCTTTTGAGGCACATTTTACATTTCGTACATACCTCATGAGGAGCTGAACAACTCTAATTTTTCTAAAATAAAATGGATGAGATGTCGTGCTTGATCGGAGAGGTGATCGTTTATTAAACGATGGCAATCTAGTGGTGGATAATCCAACGGCTAGAGTTTGAAACAATTTATATAAGTCCCTACTTCGATAAGATAGAGAACAGTTAGGTATTGTGTTTGAATAAGCACAAACCAGTACGCACATCCAAACCTATAGAAATTATGTGGCATTATGAGAGAGTAGAATGTTCTTGGGTTGTCATCGAAATAATGCAAATTCAATCTCAAACATTCTGAAGGTCAGACTCCATTTTATCCTGAAGGCGAATTTTTTACATACCCTTGTGCATTAGGGAAGAAATATTGTGTCAAAGACAACGATTAAATACATGTCTTGAAGTTCTTTAATTGTACTGCTTCCTCTTAAGAATTTTTCCAATACATAGTCTCATAGTCATAGATATAGAAAACCTGGAATCTTACTCATTTCAGGAAAGTCCAAACCAAAAAATCTTGTGCTCAGGATTTCCTAAATGATTAGGATTTTATAGAATGTTTTTCTGTGGTGAATGAGAGCCAGTGAGACCCATTTTCGATGGGTTGCCTGTCCAATTCACTAACGAAAATATTGAACCATATCACAATGCATAAGCATCAACTCATATAGAAACTAAAAAAATGATAAATCTTGAGAGATCTATAGATTCATCATAACAGAAGGATCTCTAGCTGCTAGTTATTCTTGTAATTGTTTCTGAAATTCAGCAACACTTCAAACCTAAACTAAAAACTGAACTTGCTTATCATATCTCTGCAACTGTTTACCAACACATCAGTGTAATGGTGATTTCAGTGTTGATAATGATGTTGAAAAGGTCTATCTTTATTCATGGAAGGAGTTTCAGTGAATTGGGCAAATGGGTATTTATAGCAACTTTAATCTAGCTTTTTAGTGCTTGTTTGTACTGTTTATGCATCAAGATTCTTGGACCAGAAAGAAGCTAATAAATCCCATTTAAGTTAAGCCAGTTTCTCTCTGTGACTCTTATACTTCATGGGTCAATTTTTCTGAGAAACTCGCGAATTCAGCAAAGACTTCATTGGTTTCGAGGCAGTTCGGAGTTGTTGAATTCACACCTTGACACCCACAAATAAGGGAGACAAAGATAATAACGAAACATGGTCATTTCTAACAGATTGAAATACAGAGGAATGATTACAAGCCAAATACTATAAAAAATCAGTTTACATCTAAAAAACAAAAGGGATGAGGGCCTTCACATGCTTAGGAAAGTTTGGAAACTTAGAAAGGTACCAATTTCTAGTAGCATAACTCCTTCCTGTCAAGTAAATCGCAGTGCCAATTGTGAAGGAGACTGGATACACTGATTGAGAGATCAACGAGATTCCTACAAATACTAGAATTTCAAACAGATAGTGTGGGCAAATTACAAGTCCAAAGAGACCTCCCGTGGGCATCTTGTACCCTTTATCATTCTTCTCCCTTAGTTTTGAAAGGATGTAATGGTGGTAAAAGTTCCCAACAATACCCACAAAGAACACGACGATTCCAACGAGCTTAAGATCGATTTGTGGGTTAGGAGTACCTTGAAGTAAGTGTTGGTTGTAGATCATGCTTACTGTGGACATGAAATAGCTTAAAGAGATGAGGATTGTGGAGTCAAGTACCATCATTCCACTGTATCTGTGAACAAACAACACCTGTAGAACAGAAATATTGAACCTCAATAAGTGCTTAAAACTCTAGAACTCAACTCAAACTCTAAAATTCAACTCATAACTCAGATGAAATAGTTCAGTGAGTTTTTAATATAAGGTAGCTAAATTTTAGTTGTTACATGTAATTGGGCAATAATGGCTTCCTGAAAACATAGAAATCTTTTGAATTGTTTTTTTTTTTTTTTTTTTTTATATATCAGAGTTCACAGATTGTAAACATCCTCAAAGGAAACAACTAAATGCCCATGAATTACAAAATACAACTTGTTCTTGCTTCTGAAATGAATTTTATTAGCAAACCCAGTAAATATTATTGAAATTTAACTCAATTATTTCTCTTAAGTTTCTTAAAATGTTGGGTATCCTTTTAATTCGATCAATTAACAAAGGGGTTAAAGCAGAGTAAAGTTAAATTAAGATCAATTTTTTTCCTCCCCCTTCTTTTAGAGAACAGAAGAATGAATTAAAGGAGAAGAATTATAGGGTACCTCGAAGACTCTCTTGAAGAAATGAAGAGTAAGAGCCGACTTGACCAACAAGAACCTTAGATCATGGTTGGGGAAAAGCCAGAATGAGATGGCTCCTGCTAAAAAGGCTGGGGTGTACAGGATAAGCATCCCTGTTTTGCTAGAGAGCTTAATCTCCTTTACAACTTTAGGTTTTTTAGAATTATTATTGACATTCCAGAATTTGGAGTACTGAAGATGATTCCCTTTGATCTCTGATAATCCAATCTTGGATATGCTAACAAAGCTGATCACAGACATAGCTGTTATGAACAGAGATGGTGGTGGTGGGAACAAAAATTTACCAAACAAAGTCATCATCCTCTCTCTCTCCTCTGTTTTCCTTCAACACTTCTTGTTACTAACAGAACCTCTTTCTCTCTGTTTTTCTCTGTTTCCCATCAAAACTTCTTTTTGTTTGATTTATAAAGCAGGAAATGAGGATAGGAACTTGGAAAAACAACGATCTGGTTTACTCGGGACTATAGGTTCTACATGCCCTGTGGGGCCATATAGTGATGGGAGGGACATGTTAAGATGCATGTACTTCTTGCATTGGGAAGACAAATCAGAAATGCTATTACAATTAAGAAAGTACATTTTTTCCTATTCCCTAAACGCCCTTGTGAGGGACTTTTCCAAGTTTCAACGTAACTGAGGTTTTTTATTTTTTTTCTTTCTTTCATTTATCCTTTCTTCTTTTCTTTTTTAATTCAAATCAACACTCACCAAAAAAAAAAAAAAAAAATTGATAAAAAAAAATGTATTTTTAATATGCATGTTTAAACAAAACGCAATATTCCACAAAATTATTTCATGATCCAATCCACCACATTCTTACGCTTATGTTCCGTCTAATTGGAAAATCTAGGGCTCTCAATGGATATTCAAAAATTCGAAATTCGATCCGAATCCGCATTCGAAATTTTAAATATTATCTGAAATTTCAGTTCGGATACGAATTCGGTATTTGTGATATTTTATCCGATAATTATCCGAATCCGAAAAAGCATTAAATATATATATCTATAATACAATTCAGGATGATAGGGCAATTCTGTCCTCTTTCGACAAATTATTTGTATCAGCACAATTACGATATTTCTTACGACGACAACGAGGCATATTTATTTTAAAGATAAAAATGCCCTTAAGTTTCTAAAATACCGGATATGTCCTGTAGTAGTAAATGACCAAAATAACCTTATTTTATTTTTTAATACCATTATACCATTTAACATCTTTATTACATAAATAACTAAAATAGCCTTATTATCTTTTACGAAATACCAGGCGTGTCACGTGGCCATAGTTATTTATTTACATCTGATTTACACTTGACGGTGGAGTGGATCCAAAGGTGCGCGCGCGAAGCGCGCATGAGGGCAACGCGCGTAGCGCGTTTGAACTTTCAACCCACGCGCGCGAAGCGCGTGTGGAGAGAATGGACAAAGTTTTGAGCCGTGCCGGAGACACGGCGATATACCTAGTTATATTAATTTTAAAACATAGTATATAATATTTTGATGTGCTCAAATGTAGTAAAATGAAAGTATGAAACTTAAATAATATAAAAATGGTCCAAGATTCCTCCTGTCTCCCATGCCACTTTTTTTTTTAAAGTATTTTCTCTTTCCTCCCATCTTATTTCTTGTCTCCCACTTTTCTCCTTCCTCTCATCCATCTGTCTCAAGTTTCTCCATACAATCTTCAGATTTTCATGTCGAATGAGAGATGATGGATGCGGCCACCACTGTCACGGCGTAAAAAAATCTCACAGATCCAGATTTTCATGTCGAAGAAGAAAATTCCATCGCTAACACTATTAACAACAATGATCAAAAAAGAAAATCCCCCACAGACCTCTCTAAGTCTGTCTCCCTTTATTTTTTTTGTTATTTTTAGTTGGATTCTTACTGATTTTGTGTATGAACATGACCATTGCTCTCTCTGCTTCCTTTTTATAGTCTCTCCTCTACACAAGAAATAGATTTTAGGGTTTTTTGTGCACTTTTTACCACCATCAAAATATTATCGGTTGAATCGGATATTATCCGATATCCGATAATATTATCGGATTCGAATTCGGTCATTAAGTTTTAACATCCGTCGGATATCAGATCGGATTCGGATGTTGTAAAAAAAAATTCGGATTCGAATTCGGATGTAGCCATATCCGATCCGATAATCTACCGTTTACACCCCTAGGAAAAGCCATGCCTACATTGGCGGAGCCAGCTTGTGCCTAATGGGAGCAGCTGCCCCACTCAAAATGTGTAAATGTTCATGTTAATTATTAGTGCTAAATTTCAAAGGATTGTAAATAAACCTTAATCATGTAGGGTCCATACGGAGATGATCTAAGGGCTAAATTTCAGAGAATATATTATCTTAACTCTGTAGATTATTATAACCCAAAATCATCCGGATATAAAATTTGCAAATCCATCTTAGGTTGGTTACAATTTAGCGGTAAAATTGATGTCTTAAAAACTTAAAAATTTAATATTTTAATAGGTTTATTTGACAGTTCTAGAAGTTTTAGAACAACTTGATCTTTTTATATTATGGCCTATATAGTGAGCAGATCATATCCATACATAAAATCAATTCTTCGGTGGTCTTCTTTTATATTAGAGGGCACAATAAGAGAATTCTGAATGGAGGCATTTGATCCCATTTGATTGAATTTTTTTCGATTTTCAGACCAAATTCAAAATCCATAGCTCGTGTAGATTTTGAGGAATTTACATAGGAACCGTGGATGATCAATTCACTCTAAAAATTAGAAAAAAGAAAAATTGGTCCCTCTAGATTTTTTTTAGGTATCTTGACATAAATGCCCCCCACAATAATAAATTTTTTACTCTGCCACTGCACAGTCTACCCGAACATGAATATTAAGGGTTGATCTTTTTCTAATGACGATGACAATAGTAGGTCTTCTTAAAAAACACATAGATGATGACGGTAATAATAATGGGTAATGATAATTCTTACTATTTGATGACAGATAATGATGATACATGGATAGATAGATGGATGGATATATGGATGGATGGTGGTGATATTGGTAATAGACCTAGCCAATTGACCTGTGACCCACCAAATCCTATCCTAACTCGATCTATTAGTAAACATGTTAGGGTAAGATTGAGCAGTTCTGACTCGTTACTTAAGAATCTCGTTAAGTAACGAGTTGACCTTAACCCGTTTCCTTATTCTATATGTAAAAATATTAAAAGGTTAGGATTTAAAAAACTGACTCGATTAATAAACGAGTTATGGTTAGGGTTGACCAATCTTGACCCGCCAACCGCCGAGGGTCGACCCTAACCTTAACCTGTTGCGAGGTCTAATTGGTAATGATAGTAGTAGATGGTTATGATGATGATGCTGGATGATTATTATGATGATGATAATGATAAGCGATGGATGATGATCATGTAACCATGGTCTAATTGGATGATGATGGATAAATGGATAAATGTATAGATGGATGAATGAAAATGATAGTAGTGATGATAATGATGATGACGGATGGTGGTGATGAAGATGACCAAAATCGATGATGGATGATGAGGATCATTATCATGACAAGGATCTAGTGAAAGATGATGATGATGATGGATGGATGGATGGATGACGTTGATACAGATAATGATGGTTGATGTTGGATCATCATCATCATCATTAACTAAAACCTCCCATGTGATTGGTGGAAATTTAAAATATCAACACGTCATTCATTTGACTTCATAAGATCCTTCAATTTATGATCATAATTTATCATAATAATCATCCATCATCATCACAATGGTCCATAATTTAATGATTAAGAAGTACGAATATAGCAATTAGACATGATACATACGTTATATTTTTTAAAATTTTAAATTTTTACAATAAAAAATTTTACAAAAAATAGAAACACAACGCAAAACACTCTCATTTGACAAAACTGTCGCGCTTCCTAGTCGGGTGATGGTTGATGGATAATGATCATGATCCTAATCAGGATTTACTGATAGATGTTATTAATGTATGGATGGTGGTGATAATGGTGATGATGACGAGATGACGATGGTCATCATCATCCATCACCATATCATGGTCATCATCATCTCCATCCATTACAAAATCGTCATCATCATCATTACAAAATTATTATGATCATCATCCATCATCATCATATTTATCATCATGACCATCCATCAGCCTCAAACTGATATCACCATCATCCATCCATCCATCTATCTATCATCATCATCTATCAGCGAAACATGAAAATCATCAACATCATCCTTTTGATTTTTTGTGAGGACGATAAAAAAATCAATCCTTAAATCATAAGATCATAATCAAGCTTGTAGGTTTCTACAATTTTTATTATTTATAAGCGGCTTTACCAGATGAACAGTGCGGCTCATGTAAGTTTGAATGTGCCTTTTTTCGTTTTTCATAATGTCCATCGATATTTTATTTAATACCAATCATATCCTTCAATCTTATTTCTGGTAGGTGATACATAGGGTTTATTAAAGGGGTGATTTTTTTTAAAGACGAACTCCCAATTGTTTATATCGCATTAGCCCATGAATCGTCTCTAAGTGAGCCCGTAATACCCAATTTATTCTTACTCTACTTACAAAGATTAATTTTTGTATGATGCTATCTTCATCATGTAGATCAAAATGAGGTGGTGGAACTATGTAGAAATGATCAAATTGGATAATTTTTGTCATATTGATCTCTTGGTCATGTAGCTTAAAGTTAAGTAGTCAAGGAGGTAGGTAATGGATTTGCCAACTATACGCACTACGAAAACGTAAGAGGAAAAATTTAATTTGTTCCGGATTGTCATTGCACGTGTGTCTTTGGACTCGTTGGATAACTTGGATGTACATATATGGCGGGTTAGATCATGAAATATTTTGGGAGATTGTATTGTTTTTTTAAACATCTATATTAAAAAAACAAATTTGAGAGTGGTGATTTGAGGAAAAAAAGAAAAGAAGAAAAGATAAAGTACAGAAAGAAAAAGAATAAAAAAATCTCACGTACCAAACTGTCAGGGTGAAACTTGGAAAAATTTCTCATAAGGGTGTTTAAGGAATAAAGAAAAAAAAAAGGTACTCAATACCAGCACAAAATAAAAACAAGGACCGTGCTAGCGTGACACCAAGTTTTGGTGTCAACACCAGCACCTTTTGGCCCAAAACAAGGGCCTAAGGCCCACATCAGGGGCTGATTTTTTGGGACCATGTTCTACTCATCATGTAGATCATCTCAACAAAAAATTAATCCATTATAAGACTTCTAACCCAATCAAACGTTGGCTAGAAATAGGTTAGAAATCAACGGTAAGAAACTAAACGGTGATAAATAGAGTTCAATGTTTGGTCAGGTTAAAAGTTTTAGAATGGATTGATTTTTTGCTGAGATGATCTACATGATGAGAAGAACATGGTACTAAAAAATCAGCCCCAGATGTGGGAACTAGGCCCTTGTTTTAGGCTAAAAGATGCTGGTGTCGACACCAAAACTTGGTGTCACGCTAGCACTGTCCTAAAAACAAAGAAAATTTGTTGCGTTGGATCCACCAAAAGGTACGCACATCTTTGATGGTGTGGGCCCAGGTGACAATAAAATTTAATTAATTGCAATAAATTCGATGAGGGAATTTAGTATCAAAAAATTGTACGGGTTATTAGTTGAGCTAGAAATTTATTATGGGTAGGTGCATCGGGTTTGTAGTTTGTATCAACCAAGCGCAGCATCAATTAGGGCAATTCTAGTGGAATATTAAAAATGGATCTCTTAACATGATAGTGAGATGATAAGAGATCCAGTAATCCTTAGAGGCCGTTTGGCAACCACTCAAAAAGTTACTTTTTGACTTATATAAGTCAAAAAGCAAAAAAGTTTGTATGGTAATATTTTTTCAAAGTGACTTCTAGAAGCAAAAAAGTTACTTCTTTTTGGAGCAAATTTTTTTTGCTTTTCTACTTCTTAGAAGTTGCTTATCCTCGGATACCGTGTAATAACTAATAACTCATCATTTTTTTAGACTTATAAGTCAATAGTTTACCATACTAACTTCTTTTTATTTTTTACTTCTCAAAAGCACTTTTACTTTTTTTAGAAGCAGAAGCACTTCTGTTTCTCATTGCCAAACGCCCTCTTAACGTGGATTAGAAAATAGAGAGAGAAAAGTGAGAAACTTTGGATAGCGAATAAAAGGAAGAGAGAGAAAATTAGTTAATTTTTTAAGGAGAGAAAATAGAAAAAGGAAGAGAGAAGTTACTTTCCTACTATTTAGGAAATTAAAAAATAGAGCTGCCTTGATTCATTGAGCGGTACGCTCAACCGTTGAACGTGCCACTAAGGATCCAGTAGAAATGGATTCCTTTTTAGATGTTTAGAGATTCCACTGTGAGAGGGAACTTGTTCATCAACAAGTCCAATCCCTCCCACTAGACTTGCCCTTATTTGTAAATTTTTACTAAAAGTCTACTTTAATCCTACTTTATCTTTATTAACATCTCACTTATTTTTACATTCATTTTTTACCATACCTACTAGATGATGATAACGACGTTGATTTTCATCTTCACGATGACTAGTAGATGACTCTCATCACAAAAATAAACTCTTTGATTATTTTTATGTGGTTCCACGTAAAAGTTTAAATAGAATGTAAAAACAAAGTAGACCATGTTTATCTAGTAGAGAATAAAGACACATAACTACACATATTCCGTTCATTGTCAGAGCCACATTATTCTAATGAGCCCCCCACATACGTGTTTTGTGTGTGTGAGTTCGTGTGTGTTGGTTGGATGTCTAAACATACTATGCGCATTGTTTCTCACGTGTGTTTCGCGTGCACCCTCCACACGTACTTCACGCCTGATAAATTCTCACATGTGCTACATGCGTATGAATTCGTAGATTATGCGGTGCGTTATTATGGGTAAAAGGTGCCTCACTTCGGGATGATACATGCACTGATATTGATCTGAACGATGAATTGATTATCGTCACAAAAAATTAGACCTTGGATTATCTCTATATGGACACACAAACACGTGTAAGTAATGTATAAGAATAAATGGGTTTTAAGTGGCCCACTTGGGGACTATACATGCAATGATGTTGATTTAGATGATGAACTCCATGCGACTCTACTGACAAGTGTAAACCATGTGTAAATAATAAATTATGTTAGGGGACTTATCTGGTATTTTTAAAAGATTAAAAAAAACAAAAAAATTTAAGGGACTGATGGACGGTGTGACAGCACCGCGGCCGACCCAATAGCCTCTCTCTCTCCTCCCGTTACTCTCCTTCTCTCTCCTACGTTTTAGGGGGCTGGCTCCCATATTCTGTGATGACTACTTATTATATGATGACTACTTATTGGGGAGGGCCTTTCCTGTCGTGTAAGGCCATGTTAGTTTTTGTTAATGTTATCATCTTATCAATATATATATATATATATATATATATATATATATCTATACTATATATAAAGAGAAGCCACCTTCCCAAAAACCAATTGACGGACGCCCATTAAAGTGATTTCCCAAAATACCCTTATTCACTCTAACCAAAACTTGCCATGTAGATTATGGTGCATCAAACATCAACATGTATACTGTCACGGTTGCACACTAATATCGTGCGCGCGTAGTTCGCGTGCGTCAACTAGTTCTTTAAAAATGAATCTTCAAAAGATGTGTAACCAAATCTTCAAAGATGTGGAAGTTCTAACTGAAGAATCACATTGAAATCATGCGAAATCAAAATTTTCAAAATTATAACCCAATAAAGTAACCCATCTGTATTCTAATAATTCAGAGCTAGCTTATCAATATTCTATATCCTCAACATATAAAATGCAATAGAATCAAAATAATCCATCATTCTTATTAATTCTTATTAATTCCATATGTGTAACACACAAAATGAATTTGTAAATAATTGTATTGTTTAAACAAGTGTGAATTGTCTCTTGTCATGTCTCACCGGCCAGAAACAACTCCACGGCTCCACCTAACACAATCTCATTAATTATCAAACGTGCATGCAATAAATTAAGAATCAAAATCCTGAAGTGGTCGGTGTTTGCCTTTTACGACAAAGATGTTAATCAGATAATTCATTAACGTCCCAAACAATGTAAAATTTAGGCTGTTTAGTTAGCTGTTGGTGAGAACAAGATTTTCCCCTTTCCTGTGCATGTTTATCCAATTTGCAACAGCCATTTTGTGTGTAACTTAATAGTCTGTTTGGATGGAGAATTTTAAGGTAGGGATTAAGTGGGGACCAAGGATTCTGGTTTTCCTGGTCTGTTTGCCTGCCAAAAATTCCTGAAAACTTGTTTCCCAGTAAAACATGTATTCCAGAAAATCCCTCATTCTAAGTCCCACCTCCCTCCCTAAAATTTGCAAGGATTCATGTTTCCAGGAATTCCTCTATGGTTGACAAACAAACCAAGGGATTCATATTTTCTAGAATTTATATTTCTAAGGACTCATTAATCCTTTGGGAAACATGAATTCTGCATCTAAACATATTACAATTTTATTTAGGGTTAATTTAGTTTACCCCCCAGAATAATTGGCCAATCGGACTTACCCCCCTCAAAGATCAGATATTGAACTTACCCCCTCAAACTCACGGTTTCAGTGATTCTGCCGTTAGAAGGCACATGTGCGTCTTGCACGCTCCATTTTTTGAGGGGGTAAGTCCGATTAGCCAATTATTCTGGGGGGTAAACTAAATTATCCCAAAAAAAATGGTACAAAGTAGAAATTAACCATGAGAGAGAAACCAAAATGAAGAGATGGGTGATGGTGTTTTAGAAAAATTGTGGAAGAAAAGAGTTTATCCCCTTCTTAGTTTTTTGACATTAGCTGCTCTTCTTTACCTAAACTTCGGTGACAAGTTCAGATTTTCGATCGTATGGCTGCCTAAGATGAACTTCGTCAGTACAAATTCTACTCGTTTCGTTATCACCAGTGATGGTGGGATGAATCACCATTGTTTGTCAAACTTGGGCTTTTAGTAATGGAAATAGTTCAAATTCTCTTCAAATCTCACCTGGTGTCTTTGATGAGAGGGTCTTTTATGTTCGTCCTTGTAAATTAGAACAATTAGTTAATATTTTTATCTTTTTTATGTGGTCAATTATAGTGAAGTTCTCTTAAATTTTAAAGCTTCTGTCTAGATTTAATCAATTTATTGATGTCATTGGAAAGAACCCAAAACAGAGAAGGAAGAGCAGTAGATCTCATTCTCCGAAAATTTATGATGAATTTAAGGATGGAGAAGATGAAGTGGTGGTGAAGGAGTAGAAGTAATTAAGAATTCCGATAAAAAAGTAATTAAGAATTCTGATTAGTCAAATCTCTAAACACCAACATCCATCTCTCCATTTTAGTTTCTCTCACAGGGTTAATTTCTACTATACACCATTTTTTTGGGATAATTTAATTTACCCCCCAGAATAATTTGCTAATCAGACTTACCCCCCTCAAAAATGGTGTGTGCGAGAAGAACGTGTGCCTTCTAACGGCAGAATCACGGAAACCGTAAGTTTGAGGGGATAAGTTCAATATCTGATCTTTGAGGGGGTAAGTCCGATTGGCCAATTATTCTGGGGGGTAAACTAAATTAACCCTTTTATTTATCACAATCTGTGCATGACCAATCACAAGAACCTCATTCCTCATGTAATAATAATGACCCATTCATCAATAATTCATTTTATCCCGTTCTTTTGTGGGTTTATATACATTATATATTGTTATGTTTTACAAAATGTCTACCCATCATAGAAGGAAAAGAAAAATCAAAACAAAAAACTAATGACGGACAGTTAAAATTATATTAAGTGAGAAAACAACTGCGATGTTGGAGAAAACTGTAAAAAATAATAAGAACAACTTAATTAATTAATTAAAGTATGGAAGATTTTTGTATATAAAAAATCACAAAAAACAAAAAAAGGAATTGGAGCTTGGAGGAGCATAAGAACTCGCATCCCTCGTGAACATTCAATAAGGAAAGAAGAAATTATCTTATCAGTAAATTTTCCAAGAAATGTATAATGTAGGAGATGACAAAATGTTCATCGATTGTCTAAAGATGGTAGTCACGATAGACATGCAACAGAAATTGAAAAGATCAGCGAGCTTTGGTGCCGCCATGAACATCTCATGTCATTATCTTTACCCAGAAGTGTTTCCAGATTTGGTGTAAGCAATTCTAGCCTTTAGGGTTGTTAGTAACGACGATGTCTCTATGACAAGAGATATATATCGAGTAAAGTTTAGATGTGGGCAATTGGTCGATGGGTCATGGGGTTCAAATGAGAAATTGGCACATTGCCCCACAATTTACCATTATTAATGTTTTTCTGGAAAAATATATTGCTCTTCCAAAAATACCATTTTGTTTCTTCTTCCACTAATAACAAGAACATTGATGAACACCAAAATAAGTGGGGCGATTTGGCGTTTTAGGCCCTAATTTTTTACAACTTTTTAGGTTCTAATGTTGTCCAATTCATACTTTGGGCCATGAATTCCATTTTTCCGTCCACATATCGTTTTTTTTTCTCTTTCTATTTTGCCCTGCGTCCTTAAACTGCTGACAATTATGGTGTCTGACGCATGGACTATCAAGACAATGTCACGTTATAATTAAATGCATTTTTAAGTTTTCAAAAAATGACCACGTGTCACAATCATTAATACATGTCTAACGGTTCAAATTAAGTGGACCACATATTTTTTATTTCACTAAATAAAATTAACTAATTTAAGTGGTACTTATAAAATTTTAAATTAAATAAACTAATTTAATGGGACCCCTAATTAAATGGGACCCACAATATTGCTTCAACACCTTTGTCACCACCACCGCCGTTAAAACCATCGTTAGTTCTCTTGGATCAAGTCCTTGTGAATGTAGGGTGGATTCGCGTAGTTATCCAAATCACCAGACCAGAGAAGCACTCAGTTTCGGAGAAGCGTGTATAGAGTACAGACCATAGTTAGCAATTCGGTAGTCGGCAAAAATGTGGAATGCGTCAAATTCGTGTTTAATTCGTTTTGAAAAGGAAAGAATTCGGTCAATTAAAAGCAATACGGTAAAAATCCGGTGTAGTATATATTCGTGTATAATTCGTTTTCAAGAATAATGAATTCGGTAAAAAAATTCGGTAGAGTTATATATTTTTAATAATTAAATATACAAAAATTTTAGTCTCAGCGTATGTATATATCAAAACAATAGATACATAATATCAAAACTCTACTTGCATAGTATAAGAGTATACACCATATCAAAACCCTCCCTTATAAACTTAACAAAACCGTAGTCCG
>MVGT01003747.1:104252-127757 GCA_002174775.1 Macleaya cordata
AGAGAGAGTTGGGATTTGTATACATGCTATTACAAGTTTTTCGTGAGGTCCACATAGAGATGATCCAAAGATATAAAAATATTCTCCACATCATATTGATCATCTCCTACCAAAAAATAACCCTTGAATCATCTTCATATGTGGGTCTCACTGTTGAAAAGTATTGAACCTAAGATTTCTTAGTCACGAGGAGGGATGCCAAACAAGATTTGTGCAGGTGCATTGGGTTTGTAGTTTGTACCAAACAAGGGCTTCAATTAGAGGTACATGATTGTAAATTTTTGCTGGGAAGTGGGAATTCAAAGCTAGTCTACTTTAATCCCACTTTGTTTATACTAACATCTCACTTAATAGGCACGGACGCAGACACGGTACAGACACAGATAGGATACGACATAGCAACATACAAGTCTTGAGAAAATAAAACATAGATATGACGAAATATATATTATTAAAATATATAATTATATATTTTTCAATTCTTAACAATTAATAAATGATATAATAAAAAGAAGTTTTATTGTAGAGTCGGTGTATCAATATTGATGCTAAGTTTTAAAACGTAAGAATCACTGGACATGATATCTTTAGTTGTACTACAATATTTCAAATTTGATATTCAAAATGAATTAAAAAGCAAAAAATTAAATCACGTGGCGTGTACGCAACGTGTCCGCAGTGTGTCCATGAAGTTTTTAAGTCATATACCAAATGAGACACGCATGTGCCGTGTTGGACATGTGTCCTATACGTGCCGTGTCCGACACGTATCTAACACAGACATTCCACCCAAATTGAAGAGTTCGTGCTTCCTAGCATGTCACTTATTTTTACACTCATTTTGACCATGCCCATTTGAAGATGATAATGACGTTGATTTTCATCTATATGATGAGAAGATGATTCTCACAAAAATGAACCCCTTGATTATTTTCCTATGGTTTCACATAAAAGTGTAAATGGAATGTAAAAATAAAATAGAACATGTTTATGTGATAGATAAATCCTATATTGTATGATGACTTCTCCCGGTCACGTCGTGCAAGGCCCAATTAATTTTTGTTAATATTAGAGCATCTCCAATGCTAATGTGAATGTGGTAAAATAAGACTACCACATAGGATAAATAAATATTTTACTTAAAAAACCTTCTCGAATGCTAATGTGAAGAAAGAATGTGATGCTGATGTGGCGGTAGTTAGAATAGACATTGTGAAGCAGAATGTCTATATCTAGACATTCATCTTCACAATATCTTATGGTCTACATCAATAATTTCTTTTCTTCCAAAATTTTTAGTTACCTTTTAAACAAAATAAGTTTGACCAATTCAAAAATTAAGTGCCACATAAGTTAAAAAGTCATCCCAAGACATTTGTATTGGAGATGCATTTTTTTTCAACAATGTCTATTGTGAAGATTTTGTTGCCACGTAGGTTAGACATTGTCTTATAAGACATTTGCATTGGAGATGCTCTTATCACCTTAACAAACAAAATCACATATTTTATTTCTTCTTTGAAAATGAATCTTCAAAGACGTGGGAGTGCTAATTGCTAAAATCACAAGAAAATCATGTGAAAACCAAAATTTTCAAAATTGTCCACCCCAACTCATCCGATCGAGAATGATGCAACCCACTGAATGAAGTAACCCACCTCCCTTCAATTTAGATGAATAATCCATCGTTCTAATTCTTATTGCATGTGTAACACACAAAATAAATGTATTTAAATGAAGAGGTGGGATATTGCAATATACCTTATTGCGACACTATTGCAACATACTTCTTATGAGACCCACATGAAGATAATTTAAGGGCTAAATTTTTAGCGATGATGTTCTCCTCATCATGTAGATCATCATATTCCAAAATCAGTCCTTTGTAAGAGTTTTAACCCCATCAAAAGTTTATTGAAAATCAAAGAAAATCAACGGTCTAAAAAATGTCTAAAATTTGCTAATTTTTTATAGATTGATTTGAGGGTGTTAGAAGTTTTAGATTTAGTTGATTTTCAAATATGATGATTAACATGCTGAGGAGAACATCCTCACTAAAAATTAGCTTTTGAATTATTTTTATGTGGGCCCCATAAAAAGTGTATTGTAATAGTATCGCAATAAGGTATGTTGCAATAATCCTCCTCTTGAATGAATGTCGAAATAATTGTTCATCCCTTGGTTGTGGAAGAGAGAAAATAAATGTATTATTTATAGTGTTGGAGTACAATAAAACATTGGAAAGAAAAATACAAGAAAAGAATAAAATAAATTTACAACAAAAGATTCCTACAATACAAACTAAAATGGAATGAAAAACAACCGTGGTCTACAATGGTGTTGTTGATTCAAGTTGACAATTAGGAATATCAATCAAGAAGATAGTTTCAAAATTAAATTGACAAATGTACGTCAATTAAGAAAATCAATCAAGAAGTTTGTTTCTAAATTAAATATAATTGAGAATAATCAAGCTAATCAAGATATAATCAAGATGATTATTACTTTGCTCAAAAAAAAAGATGATTATTACTAAAAGAAGATTATCATGAATCATCTTGAGACAATATTCGTTGCATGAAATATGCTCCAAAATATGCTCCAACGTGAAAATTATGCGCAATGTGACTAATAATAATTCCAAAACCCACCTCAAGCTGGAGCGGGGGGGGAGGGGGAGAAAGATCGACCACGCCCTTTTTACCTGATATAGTGCGAAAAGCGTCAGCTCAAAGGGGTTTGGTGAATATATCAACGAGTTGGTCTTTGGAAGGAATATAAGTAGGAGAGATAAGTTTAGAAATGATTTTTTCGTGAACAAAATGACAATCTATTTCTATATTTTTGGTACGCTCATGAAACACAAGATTGTTAGCAATATGAAGAGTAGCTTGATTATCACAAAAACTTTCATAGGCTGGGGATGAGAAATACCAAGATCTCGAAAGAGGTATTTTGAACATTGTAATTTAGAAGCGAGAGAAGTCAAAGCCCTATACTCTAACTTCGACAGAAGATTTAGGAACAGTGGGTTGCTTGTTACGTTTCCATTATATTAATGGACTTGATCCAAGCATGGTGAAGTACCCTGTAGTACAACAACGGGTGGTGGGACAACCAGCCCAATCAGAATCAGTATAACCACTGACCTCAAGAGAACTAGAGGAAGATAAAAGGATCTCATGACCCACGGTGCCTTTAAGATATCGCAAGACACGCATTAGCATCAAGATGAGCTAATCGGGGGGATTGCATGAATTGACTAAGATAGTTAGATATAGTGATACCAGGCCTAGTGACTGTGAGATAGTGAAGACGACCAATCAGACGTCCATAAACGATAGGATCATCTAGAGGGATACCATCGTCGGGTCGAAGTTAAGATTTTGCTCCATAGGAAAATAACAAATGCGCCCACCTGTGAGATCTGCATCCTGAAAAATGTTAATAATATATTTGTGCTGACATAGAAACAAACCTTTCGGAGAGTGAGAAACTTCAATTCCAAGGAAATACTATAACCGTCCTAAATCTTTAAGAAAGTGCGTTCCAATAATTGTTTTAACTAAGACAATTATTGCAATGATATCATTTCCTGTGATGACAATGTTCACACATAAACTAAAACAAAAATGGAAGTATTGTTTTAATGAAAGGTAAATAAAGAATAATCCACATAGGATTCTTATTAAAACCTTGATGAAGTAAGGTGGAAGAAAATTTAGCGAACCAGGTGCGAGGCTTGTTTGAGGCCGTAGAAAGACTTTCTTAAACAGAAAGGTTAGAAATCCACAAAGAAACAGAACAAGACTTTCTCTTTCTCTGCTATGTGTATGTTTAACCATTTCACCGGTGCCATTTCGTGTGCATGTAACGTAATGTTACTTATCACACATTGTGTATGACCAATCACAAGACCTCATTCCGCATGTAATAATAATAATCAATAAAGCTTTTTGGATCAATCCTTTTACAAAATTCAAGCTAGACACTTATGTGGCATAGTGGGACCTACCACTTTTCTCCTCTCAAAAGTGTTTTGAAGGGGTTTCCAACTTATGTGGCAGTGGGACCCACAATGCTACATAAGTGTCGGACATCCGTTTTGTAAAACGGTCGGTCCAAATAGTAGTAATGAATAATAATGATCCATTCATCAATAATTCATTTTTTCCCATTCTTTTCTGGGTTTATATATATTATATATTGCCAAATTTTTACAAAATGTCAACCTTTTGAAGGAAAAGAGAAAACAATAAAGTCCAATGACGGGCCAATTAAAATTATATTCAGTGAGGAAACAATTACGATGTTGGCGGAAACTGTAAAAAATAATAAGAAAAGTTTAATTAACTGATTGAAGTATGGAAGATTTTTGGTGAACATAATACCACTAAAAAATAAAGAGGAATTAAACTTGGAAGAGCATAAGAACTGACAACCGTCATGCACATTCAAAGAGGGAAGAGTAAATTATCTTATTAATAAATTTACTAAGTAAATGAATATCGCAGTCGAGGATAAAATATTCATCCATGATGGAAGATTGGTAATGACAGTATACATCAGGGGCAGAACTAGGAGTTTAGAATGGGGAGAGCAAGCATGAAGCCATGTTAGTTGGTAGTAATAGTCCGTTTAATTAACCGTTTAATAACATCGTGTCAACTCTCAGATTTTTTCAATATACATTAGATTAAATGAGTACATTGCATTAATTATATTTTAAAATCTCTAATATCATCAAGAATTTGTTAAAAATCAACGATGAAAGTTAATTTCAGGCTAACTATTGACGGGTTAGAGGTTAAAAATCATCTATAAACAATTTTTTGAACTTAATGTTCACAAAAAATCAGCTCATTCTAAAATCTATCATCTCGATCATCAAGAAGTGATTGAAAAGTATCTACAAAATAATTACATAAATTCAATTGACATGGATAACTCGCTTAAAATACGCATTGTGCAATGCATCCGAAGTACAATTAGGTTGCCATATTAAGGGAAAATACATTAGACTCATACTTTTATTTTATTTTTATTTTTTTAAAGAACTCTTTGAAATAGTGATACAGTGGGTAGGACTATGCTATTTTAACACAAAAAATGGTGTCGATTTTCAGATACCAAGTCCTTATGGCCCACTCCAAAGGCTGATTTTTAGTGAAGATGTTAACCTCAACATATAGATCATCCTCACAAAAAATTAACACATAAAATATAAATGGTGAGGGATATACTCAATTTTTGATGGGGTACTTAGAAGTTTTAAAATGGATTGATTTTTTGTGAGGATAATCTACATGGTGAGATGAACATCCTCAGCAAAAATTGGCTTTTGGAGTGAGTCCGAATGGCTTTGTGTCTAGAATCGACATCATTTTTAGTGTTCAAATTGAAAAATCCTAGTAGGAGATTAAATATCTAGCGAAAGAAAAAAGTAAAATTAAAGGTATAATTAATATAGCAATCAATACCATTTTACGTCACTATATAATAGACATAGGCAATTTATGCTTTTAAAATGCCCTGGGCTATAGCCCCAAAATTATATCTACGCAATGCATATTCCATATGTAAAAGAATTTATCCAAAAATCCACCCAGGGCTGTAGCCCCCTAGCCCCGACTTAGATACGCCGCCCCTGGTAGACATGCAATAGGAATTGAAAAGATCAATGAGCCTTGGTGCCACAGTGAACATTTTAGGTCTTTATCTCAATCTCAGAAGTCTTTCCAGATTTGGTGCAAGTAATTCTAGCCTTTTGAGTTGTTAGTATTGACAATTAATGTAGCTCTGATGGGAGCAGTGAACATTTCAAGTCTTTATCTCAATCTTAGAAGTCTTTCAAGATTTGGTGTAAGTAATTTTATCTAAATCGCATCTAAATTCGAACTTGCAAGTTTCAAAGTTTGGTAATTGGAAATGCAAGATGCTCTCTAAAGGGGGTAAGGTTACTCTTATAAAAAGTATTCTGTCCAATCTTGTAATTTATTATTTTTCTATTTTAAGGGCTCCTGCTACTACTATTGAGGCTCTCGAGAAAATGATGCGAGATTTCCTATGGGCTAAACAAGGCTCATCAAAGGGTTATCACCTGGCCAGTTGGGACTTAATCTGTACATCCGTTGACATGGGCGGACTCGGCATTAAGAAACTTCGTGATATGAATGAGGCGCTCCTTTCCAAATGGGGGTGGCGTTTTGGGGAAGAAAAGGATCAACTATGGTACTTAGTCATCGAAGAGAAATTTGGCCCTTCTCCATCGACATGGTTCCCATCCTCAGTCGGCTCCACCCACGGTCACAGCTGCTGGAAAATAATTGTTGATCAAATAAGAAGAGGGCTTCATCAGTATTCAATAACAATCAACTCTGGTGATAAGATATCCTTTTGGTTTGACTTATGGTGCTCCCCACAACCGTTGAAATCTATTGCCCCGTCCTTGTTCAGAATTTCCTCATTAAAATTTGGCTGCATCCAAGACTTCATCCCAACGAATCCTACAGACACAAGTTGGCTACTCAACTTAAACCGAGATATTCGTAACTCCGAAATCCAGCAATTGACATCCTTATTAGCCACCATTGGCGACCGACCCCCTATTCGGAACACAGAGTCAGATTCATGGTCATGGTCCCACACAAAGCAAGGAGTTTTTACCGTCAAATCCGCATACGATGCCCTTCAAACCTCAAATCAAGCATTTTTCCCCACAAAATTAATCTGGAACCCCAAAATTCCTTTCAGAATCAATTTCTTCTGTTGGTTAGCCTCACTCCATAAAATCCTCACCTTAGACAATCTCCAAAAACGAGGTCACTCACTTGCAAATGCGTGTGTTCTTTGCCTTAAACAAGCGGAATCCCCCCACCACATCCTTCTACATTGCCCCTTCACCAGGCACATTTGGAATCAAATCCTGCCACAATTTGGATGGTGCTGGGTTTGCCCACAATCAGTTCTTCTGCTAGCACAATCCTGGTCATCGAAAGGCTTCACCAAAATTAGTAAGATTATATGGCAATTCGTCCCAGCTGCTCTTTTCACATCCATCTGGGATGAGCGTAACAGGCGTGCTTTCGATAACAAACTAAAGGATGTTCACTGTCTAACAAACGAAATAAAGACGCTCATCCACTTTTGGGTTTCTTCGCACTACAACGATCTCAAATTTCCGCTTCAGGACTTCATCTTCAATTGGGATTCCTTATTTTTGTAATTAATTTTGGGTACCATCCTGTTGTAATTATGTTCACAACTCATTTTTTGTAAATTCTTTTAGTTCTATATAAGTACATTTTCCCCTCAAAAAAAGTTTCAAAGTTTGGTAACATCGAAAGAAGAAGTGAAAATCTTTACGAATGTTTTTCAAATATATGAATGTTTTCAAAATCTATTACTTAAAACAGTAGGGAAATTTTTTTTTGCATGTTTTGCATTTGCAAAATATTTTTGCATAAATTTAGAAAAAAAATTTATTCAAAATAATATTGTTGACTAATCTAGTTTCGAAGTTCTCAAAAAGTACTTTCTAAATGTATGAATTTCTTCTAAATCCGAATTTAAGTTTAAGAGATATAATATTTTGAAGTTTAAAACAAAAAATATAACTAACTTTCTCTCTCCGACCGCTATACAAGTTGAAAAAGACAAGAAGGAAAATATTGAAACACTAAAAAATAAAAAATAGACTAAACAGACTTATAGAAAAATGTAAAAAAGACTAAAGAAACTAAAGAGCCATTTAAAAAGATATTCGAATCTTGTTGAAAATCATGTGGAGCAAAATAGATAAAAAAAAAGTTACAAATTCAAGATGATAATAATAATAATAATAATAATAATAATAACTATAATAACGATAATAATAATAATAACAATAATAATAATAATAATAATAATAATAATAATAATAATAATAATAATAATAATAATAATAATGATGATGATGATGATGACGGCGATGAAAGAAGGGTGTTAGTGGGTTACTGTTACAACAAATAAATAAATAATAATAGGGGGAGCAGTCAAAAGGCCCAAAATAATTTTTTTTCAGTCTGTTTGGTCCACCAAATTTTATATGAGTCTATTTAGTCCGAAAATAATATTTGGATAGATTTGCCCTTTAACTAATTTATTTTTTAGATATGTCCTTCCACCTGTTCTTCCCTTCTTGATTTCTTTCAATCTCTTCAGTTGTTTCACCACGTACTACCCTACTTTACCCTTCTCTCTCTCTCTCTTGCGACAAATCCCTTATAGTTAGTTACCCTAGCTAATTAATTAATTAATTAACAGAAAAAGATTTGATTAGGAAAAAAAAGAGAAAGGATAAAGAGAGAAATAAAGAAGGAAAAGAGAGGATACAAAGAAGAGAGAGACCTAAGAGAGAGAGAGAAAAGAAAGGAAAAAGAAAGAAGAGGAAAAGAAGAGAAAGAGAGAAGAGAGACTAAGAAAAAATTCAACATAGATCTACGCAAAAATGTTTTTGCATGAATTATGCAAAAATATTTTTGCAGGAACTATGCAAAATCATGTTTCATAGATGATTTAGCTTAGATTTATGCAAAAATGTTTCACATAATAATTTAGCATATGCAAAAATATTTTTGCATAAATTTTGTGATTTTTTTTTTCGAAAACCATTCTTGATTGGTCTAGTTTCAAAGATCTCAAATAGTGTTTTCCAAATATATGAATTTTGTCAAAATCTGAATTTTAGTTGAAGAGATATACCATTTTAAAGTTTAAAAATAAAAAAGATAACTACATTTCTCTCTCATACGTTGTACAAGTTTGGAAAAAGACAAAAAGGTAATTGATAAATATAATAAGGGTAAAACAGGAACATTAAAAAGGAAGGAATGGACTAAATAGATTCAGAAAAGTTTAAAAAGGACTAAACAGATTAAAAAAGCTTTAAAAAATGTATTTTAGTCTTATTAAAAATCTTGTGTACTAAATGGATTAAAAAAATTATATATTGGATGTTTTGGCCATTATCCCATAATATAACTAGTCGTTTTTGTAACATATATAATTTTTCTCAAAACCCCTATTTTTTTGCTGCCAAATACCAAAAACTCTATAATAATTTCATAATAGCCACTAGCCCAAATCGTGGGCTATATCTTCTATTTTTTTTAGTAGTTTTTTCCATCCCAATTTTATTAGTGCAGATGAAAATTTATTTATTCTTAAGCAATTTTATTTGTACAAGTTTCAAACTTATGCCATTTCATCCCAATTTTATTAGTGCATAGGCAAAATTTTATTTGTGGTCGAGGTTTGTCTTCGCTTCTCAATCTATATCAAACCTAATTTTGGGATAAAATTTAGGAAGGATTTGGAGGTTTTGGTTATTATGAAAATTTTATGGAGTTTTTGGGTAGGAATATCTAAATTTTGAAGGTTTTGGCTAATGTCCGTTTTTTAAACGAGTGTAAAAAATGGATTAAAGAACAAGAAAAGATGCACAGAATACAACAACACCAAACATAAAATGTAAAATGAATAAAATATATGTGTAGTGGCATGGGCATTGCATGTGAGGATGCCATAAATTCGAACTTTTGAGTTACAATTCGAGCACTTTGATCTGCACACTTTATCCATGCTTTCAGTGATAAACAACATGAAAGAAAGGAATACAAGATCATACATTGCTCAAACAATAGAACTTTAGAAAAGCCAAAACTACCCCTAAAAAAATACCTATTGTCCTCTCTCTTACCCTCTTAACCTTCTTCAAATAACCGTATCATTGTTGTTGTGGCACATAATAAGTTCATTGAAAATGCAGTTGAAAAAGTCCACATTACTTTCATTAATGACAAATTGTGCATGAATAATCACAAAATCTTATTAGGCATGTAATTATAATGACAAGGTTCATCAATAATTCATTTTATCTCATTCCATTATGAGTCTAAATATATATATAACATATTTCTATTGTTGGATTTCATACAAAATGAGTTTGCATAGTAAACAAAATGAAATGAAGTTTAATGAGGAAACAGTTGGGTGTTGGAGGAAACTGTAATAAGAATAATAATAATAGGTTAAGTGATAAAATTACTAAAGACCGATTCTGATAGTTATATTGCAAAATACACTTTGGAAATAAAGAAGGGTTGGAAAAACATGTAGACTTACACTCACGCACTAAGATTCAAGAAGGGAAGAAGTAATTTACCAGAAATTCTAATTGGATGAAATGCTTGTAGCCAATGAAGATTGAAGAAGCAGTGAACACTTATTGATATTAGACTAAACATTTTGGTACTGGACTAAACCTTTCAGGTCTTCCTCCAAAAAACAAAAGTCCTTCCAAGTTCGGTTTAAGCAAGTATAGCCTTCTAATACAAAGTAAGAATCCTGCAGATCACAATTGTTGAATTCTGCAGACAACATATCATCATTCGGGCAATTGAATTGTGATTACTCAGTCACATATCACCCTCCAATGGGAGTGGATGAGCCAAGTTACTGTTCAAGTAGGTTCAGATCGACCTAATTCAACAATGACTTTCTTGTGAAAAAGTGAGGGACCCTTGTGAGAGAAGAGGGGAGATTGTTATACTAGGGGTAGTAGCTTATATCATGAGCTAGTACTATGAAGTTATTGAGTTTTATACTCTAGTTTGGTGCGGATCAGTTCATGGTGATTTCTCATGCCATGGTTTTTGAGGTTATTTTCCTATTCATCCTCAACTCTTTTACTATATTTTTTGTCACATTATCTCCATTTTCGAGAGAACGAGAAAGAATAGAAGTGAAAGTGGAAGAATTTTTGAAATCTTAGTAAAGGAATACAATGAGGGTGGGTTCTACTAGAAGTTTCAGCATTTTTTAGACCTTAGCTTCATTTTTTTCGTGTTTGCCTTATTTTCTTTTTTTCTCTCTTTTATGAGAGCTGATCAAGTTATTACATCATTATTCTTACATCGTTGTTCATACATTACTTGTGGGGCCCATTTAGAGATGATTTAGAGGCTGCTTTTTAAGTTAGGATATTATCCTCATCATTTTGATCATCCTCACTAAAAAAGAGCACATTCTAAAACTTGTAACCCCATCATCTAGTAATTGAAAATCACTAAAAATCAATTGTGTTTTCATTTTACCGTTGATTTCACTCTATAGATAATGGAATTACAAATTTTAGAATAGAATAATTCGAACTTTTATCCTGTCATTGGAAATCACTAAAAATCAATCATTGAAACATCTCTAGGTGGGCCCCATAGACCAATGCATACTTTTTCATTTCTCTTTTCTAGGGAGGCCAATGCATGAATAACAATGTAACCGATCCACTCTCTACATTTATATATACTTTTTCCAAGCAAATAGCTCTATCACTAAAACAAGAGGGATCTTGTCTCTATAGCTCGTAACTTCATATTCGACAAATGATGTAGCCACTTCGTTAAGGGGGTGATTTTTTTATTTTTTTTGCCTTTAACTAGTGGCAGACACATAAAAAATGTTCTTTGTTTCTAATCATTAACTAGTGGCAACTAGTGGAAAACTTTTATTTTTGAACTTCAAACCCATTAAATAGTGATAAGTGATTTGAGGGGTGATTGCTTCTTTGCCTCTAACTAGTGGCATGCCCATAAAAAAATATTCTTTGTTTCTAACCATTAACTATTGACAACTAGTGAAAAACCTTTATTTTTAAGCTTCAAACCCATGAAGTTGTTTTCGCTGCCATTCTAAGGAAAATGTCCTCTCACACCTACAGCCATGAATGAATGCTATTATGTGCACCCACCTTAAAGGATGGGTGGCTTGACGATACAACAATTGATGGCTGGATGATGGCAGAAATGTTCACCAATGCTCATCAAGATTCAGCGAATACAGCAAAAAGAAAGAAACGAACATAAAACTGAAAAAAGAACAAAATGTTTAATAGTAGCACGGGCATTGCATGTTAAAATTGGGGAATCATATATTGATTGGACTGTAATATACAACGGACGATGCCATCAAATTTTAACTTTTGAGTTACAGTTACAAGCACCCCCTGCACATTTTATCCACGCTTCACTGATAAACCACATGTAAAAAAGGATTATAAGAACAATACTGCGCAAACAATAGAACTTCCAGTTCTGAGTAACGTCGAATCCAAATAAGAACGCAATTCTGATTGATAAGCTAGAGATTGATTGCTATCCACTTCACAGACATTACTGAGCAAATGTTCAGTAATCGTCTTTGAGGGTGAAACAGTTAGAACATTGTGGGTCACGTTTTTGCACTCCTGAGACATCTCCACTGCTTCATGTAGGGGTCCTTTTCTAGAAGATATAGTAAGCCTGCGTTGTTGGCTGATTTCCCAAACATATACCTGACATATAATATAGATTGGTGAGGCAACAACCATACAATTGGTGATTCACTTCACATCAAGAGACTGGGTGCTGTCAAAACCCAGAATCCCTGCCTTTGGTACACGTACACAATGTGGAAAAGAGTTTCAGAAAACTAGGATACAATCCTAAAATCTGGGTATGTTCTCAGTATATTTTAATATCCGACAAGCGTTAAATCCCAAAACTGTTTTCGAATTTTTGTAACTGTGTAAACAGAAACAGTTTCAACTGCATACACCAAAAGCAACATTTTTTTTTTTTTTTTTTTCGTTTTCAGATTTTGGGATATTTTCAGGATTGTACCCAAAAGCTCATTCTGAAAAAGACTCAAGTACCTGACCAAACATTTGTATTTCTTTTTTTTTTTTTTTTGGACCATTTCCTTTGGCCATAAACCATGTGTTTCTTATACAGTCCTTCAAGTTTTGGCACTTGAACAGATGGTTATGGTTCTTTGATTAATATCATTTTTGATATGACACCCAAGGCAAGAAAAACAAGAAGAAAATTTAATGCATGGAGTTTCATGTGTTGGTGTGTAGCTGATCTGTAATAGCTGATTTTGGCCTAACTGTGTAGCATAAACAACTGTGTTTTTTTTCTTATTAGTTTTCTCTTATTTTCTATTCCCTCCTCCCTGTTTTGGGCTGTATCCTTTCATTCTTTATCAACCAAATTCTTTACCCTTTGGTCAAAAAATGTGTTTGACAGAAGAAGTTACAGTAAAATCAAGAATACAAAATTGTGTATTATAAACTAAATTCTAGACAGAATAAACACCAGAGAGAATGATGTACTTACTTGCTTCGCCGCGCTTTCTTTTTCCAGGAAATGAAGGACACAACGCACTGTTGCAAAAGGCATTGAATGCATAAATCTTCTAGGAAAAATAATACAAGAAATGAAATGCAATATGATACCTGACAGGTCCAAAGGATTTACAGTAGAATGCAACAACAGATTAGCAGAACAATTTCCAAATAAATGATGATTTTCTTTGATGAACAAAACTACAAGAGATGTGCTGACAAAATCCCAGCATGAAGTATAATAAGAGTAATAAGGTAGACTTAAAAACAAAGAACTTTAGCTGGGAAGTTGTTAGTAAATACGAGGTAAACTTAAACAGAAACTGTAGAAGCATGGTGCACTATCACCAACTACGATAGACTAATATAGTAACATGTAATAAGCTCGGTAACTCATGGTTCAAGGTATCGGAATTCTCGGCCAAAACATCGTGTCCCACTAAGGTATCAGTTCACTACATAGAGGAAAAGAACCAAGTTAAATGCTCAAAACCTTGTTTCATAGTATATGTGTTTTCAATACATGGAGCTGAATATTGAGCTGTCAACAAACATCTGTTCATAGAATAAATTGTAAATGTAAAAAAGATGAGGATGTTAAGATGAATGAGTAGTAAGACTTGGAAAGTAGTTAGAAATAAGCATGAGAAAATCTAAGTCCTATAGGGCAGATGAAGTAAATTGATTGAGACAATTCAGTTTGTGGAACAAAAACAAAGGACAACATTGATGAGAAGTTCTTTCTTTAAATTGAAGGCTGTAAAAAAGAGAGAGGAAGACATGGAATGACATGGATAGTGGTAATACAGAAAAAAATTGAACATGGATTGCAAATTAGATCTGAAGAGAGTTGAATGGCAAAATAGGTTATGTTGCCAATTCCCATAATTGGAAAAGGGAGCGATGCTTTTTCTTCTTTTGAAGAGATAACGAAGCAGAGATGATGATAATGAACTATTTTCTATAATACATAATGTAAGATAATTGACACATCTTTAACGTCTGAAACAATATAAATTGTTTACTGTGATGTATCTTCATGTCATTGCATGTCATATTCTGTCAGTTTTACAAGATCAAAATAAAAACAAGATTCTAATCCCCATGTGAATAAACTACTTACTTTTGGATATACAAGTTGGTTATATTATTTATTTTGTTATTGCAATCAATATGAAAATCATTTCTTCATAATGGTTATTATGCTACTTCAAAAAGCTGAGTTCAGCACGCAAAAAAGAACATCTTGTATTCAAACCATCTACATGTACTTGGATCTCGTAAGGCACAAACTTTCCTACATTCTAGTGAACTCAGCTTCTATTTCATAATCAAAATTATATTTGAAGGTGATGAGATGTAGGTATTACCCATTCTTTTGATGCCTTCAACATATTTTACTGTTAATCCTAATCATTTGAAACTCTTCAATCATTTACGGAAGCTTTCCTTGTTGGGTAAATTTTTTCAGGTTTTTCACAAGTTCTCTCCTGCTATTTAGACATAAACATTTACAGGTTATAAATCGATATTCTTCTCTAGGCTAAGAAATATGTCGTCCACAAATTTCAATTATAAGAGAGTCTAATCAGTAGGAGAATATGTTGTCCACATCTTTTTAATGATAAAAGTTGTTACGACCTATGAAGAGAATAAAACAAAGATAAATATATGCAACTGCAGTAAATGATAACAAAACTGATGATCAGGAAGATAGCTGAGGGTAATGCTCAGCTCAAAGATGAAGAGACTTAACCTATATAAGTAAATAAATCAATAGATTAACTAATGGAATAACAAAAAAACTACGGGCAATGAAAAGAATAAATGCAAAAATCGGTTTGATTATCATGTAATGATATCTAAAATTACCTTCAGTGCTGACATAAGGGAAAATTTCCCAATCAAAGACGGTTTCTTGACGGACGTCCTTCTTTCCGGCGACATTTCTTTACATAGATTTTGAGCTATTTCCTTCAGTAATATCAACTGCGCTTTATCAGTCCGCATTGAAATAATTGCCTGCTTCATTGATTCTCTGTCTGCCTCAAGTGCCTGGAGCCTCATATATAACTTCTTGATATCTGGATCTCCTATATCAGCTCTGCACAGTGACTCCCTTGGAGTGGTTACATAATCTTCACATACTCCAATAGCAGGTTTGGGCTCTGCAAAACTGTTATAAGGTCTGTGATGTACAGAATCAATGGTATAAACTCTGTCGCTCATTTCATCTCCAAAATCTGAGGCATTATCGACCTTTCTCGAATTAGAATACTCCTCTGGGTGAGAGAAGTATTCCATCTTCTTGAAACTGGCCCTTGGATTTTCCATCCTGCAATCCTGCTCAGTTTCCTTAATCGACCCAAGGAGCGAACCAGTGCTATCAACAGAGAACCTCCTAGCATGTCTAGATCGCCTGGGGGACTGACGAAGCACTGATTTCTCTAAAGTATTCTTTGTGGCTGGAAATTGCCCATCAATATGATTGCTACTAGGGGTTCTCTCCAACTGATAGATCCTGTGCTCCAAATCCTGCAATTCCCTAGCACGAGGAGTATCACCGAAAGCAGTTCGAGGGGTTTCACCAAAAGGGTATTTCTCAATATCAGTTATGTCACTATCACGAGGACTTTGGGTCTCATTCAAATTGCACTTCAGCGGAGGGTAGTCATATGGTGGGAATTCGTATTCGGCTTCGTAGTTCTCAACCATATTCTGATTCTGATTTTGAACGATATCACATTTCTCAACCATATCCTGATTTTCATTCGGACTGTAATCACCCTTCTCAGCCATATTTTGATTCTCATTCTGACTGTAATCACACTTCTCACCCTCTACTTCAGCCTCTGTGAACCCAAAACTCAACATCCTGTGTTTGTACACTTGCACCTCATAACTGAGAGATTGGATGGCTTCTTCACGCTTATACAACAAATCATCCAACTCGATAAGTTCCTGTTGGTCATGGGCCATTTTCTCTTCAGCGAACCTTTTAAATTGCCGGGCTTCCATCTGAATCTCTGCCTTTTCTCTCTGTAACCTTAAAATCATTGACATAGCCTCGTTTGCAGCCGAAGATGAAGCATTTCTCTCCTCTTCCAACTCAATGTACAATTCCTGTATAGTTTTTTGCTGGCTACTAACCGCCTCTCGTAAGGCCACACATTCATTTTCAACCTCAACTCTCGCAATGGAGAAGTAATCAAAGCTAGCAGTTGGAACATTCAGGCTAAAACCTTGAACCTGCTCATATTTCCTCTTCACAGAGCGATGCCAAGTGGAAGATTCACTATTTATCAATGAGCAACTACAGCTGCAGCTACAGCATTTAGCCCAATTATTTGAAGGAAATGATACTGACTCTGAAGCCATTAACCATCAAACTCTTGAACACCAATTGTAAACCTAAAAATCCAGGAAACAAAAGAAGAACAAAAATCTTCTCCTCAAAGCTTCAAATTCCTCCTTAAGAATTTATTTCGTTAAATGTTTCCCGCTCTCCATTCAGATCAGTTAATTAAACAAAACTACACGGAGAAGATATAAAACCCTAGCTTTACAGAAAAATTCAAAGTAATACCAATAAATTTCTCCATTCCTCTCTCTATCTCAATAACATTCCTGTAAACGAAATACAAAAATTGAAAAAATCAAAACTTATGGCCATTAAACATCAAAGAACATAAAAGATTAATCAAGAAAGAGTGAGAAAACAGAAAATTAGCTTACCAGAGAAAGTGAAAGCGAAAGAAAACTCTGAATATTGATGAAAGTTGTATTGGTTTTCTGATCTGAAATGACCTTCAAACGATCAAACCTGATAGTTCCCTTTAGATTATTTAGGAATTAGCAGGAATGGCGTTTGAGGAGAGCGGGAAAATGGAGAGAGGAGTTTGGAAACCCTAGATTTGTCTGTCTTGTTTTGCTTTTTCGTGCAAAGTTTTGTTTGTTTAGAGAGAGAAAGAAGAGAGAGAAAGAGAGAGTTGGAGAAACCGCGAAAATGTAGCAGTACGGGGAAAATACGAAACGGAAGGGAGAAGATGGTAAAGTTGTATGGTGGGGATTTGTCTGTCGGACGGACAGAGAAACAAAAACAAACAAAACCGTGTCATTTCTTCATGATTAAAAAATTTACCTGGCAAACCCCAAATTTACACCTTTTCCACGTCATTTGGTCAACCTTTTTTAATCAAAAAAACGGTTTTATTTAGGGTGTAAAATTGGGGCTTAACAGACACCTGATTGGAACCGGAATCAGTTATTCTGGTTTTGAGATGCACATATCTCTATCTCTACTTTTTTAACGAAGCTTCACTTTAAACCGTCAAGCTATCTAAGCTATTTGTAACGAAGCTTCACTTTAAGCCGTCTCAGCTATCTAAGCTATTTGGCATTGCCTCCTGTACAAAAACATTGTTGTCACAAGAGTTTAAAAAAGAAAATCATAAGCATTTGAAAGGCATATGACACAAGGGACACAAAACAATTCTAACTTCCAAAACAATTCTCTTTAGTCTCTTCCTCTCATGATTCTCTACATCTTCTACTATTTTCTCCTTAAAATAAAATATTTATCTTATTAACAAGAAGAAATAATACAATAAACATACAGTGCACGTTGTCACGGACCAGGCCGTTGCATGTGCCATCCGTGCCATTCCATTTGCAGGACACGGTGTCATTGGCCCAGAACGTGTCATGGGCCAAGGCTTAAGTAAGCTGAACGTGTATATGGGTTGTTGGATGAGTGTTGGACAGGTTGTATATGCAATGAATGCTGGCCCGACCTAATGAAGCCCAAATCAGCTGGCTAACATGAGAATTCTCTAGAATTCTCTAGAAGGATGTGGACATTAGCTCTCTAGAATTATCTAGAGGCTAGTAGGCTATTCCAGGAGGAAGGCCCTGGAATATTCATAAGTGTATATACATTTCTAGATGCTTCTTGTAACTTGTAGCTTAGAGATATTGTAGGAAATCTCTAGAAGCTTCCTTAAGACTCCCTTGTGCCTATAAATAGAGGGAGCCTCATTCATTTGTAGCATGAAGAACCAAGAGTTGTAGCTAAGAGTTGTAAGCTTAATAAGAGTTAAGGTTTTCTCTTAAGCTTCTCTTGTGCATTCTTGAGTGTGTGTGAGCTTAGCTAACCAAGGAGGGTTCTAAGCTTTATTGTGTGGGAAAGGCTGACTTGACTAGCAGGGAAGATTAGTTCAAGTGCCGCACGGTCGCATAGCAACAGAGGGAAGTGCTAGCCCCGTGACAAGTGGTATCAGAGCAAGGTCGAGCTACTCAAGTGGGAGAAGGGTACATCATGGCACAGGAAGCTGATGTTACTCAAGTCGTGGCCGAGACAAGGAAGGATGGTGCTCCCAAGGGCAAGAAGTCGAGTAGGGACAAGTCCGTCGACTCATGCAGGGAGGCTTCCTTAGAAGTGTGTGTCGAGTTGCTCGAGTCTAAGGTGCTGTCCTTGGAAGGCCGGCTAGAGAAGGTAGATGACAGGCTAGGAAAAGGTCATGGAGGACCTAGAGAGGTCGTTGGCTTGCACCATTGACGTGCTGAAAGCCGACATGATCCAGCTTGTGAGAGGCTTCAAGGAGCAGTCCTCAGCGGCAGTAAAGAGGCTACATGCCAAAATGGAGGAGATGAAGACCCGGTTCACATTGCTGGAGCGGGTCGTTGTGAGTGGAGGCGGCCAGGCTTGTGCAGTGACCAAGGTGAAGGTCCCCGAGCCAAAGTGCTATGGAGGAGCACGTGACGCCAAGGAACTGGAGAACTTCCTTTGGCATCTTGAGAGGTACTTGAAGGCCATGAACCTTGAAGATGATAGAGGCAAGGTGGATGTTGCAAGCATGTATCTGTCTGATGATGTTATGATGTGGTGGTGTAGGAAGACCGCCGACATAGAGAAGGGTATGTACACGGTAGCTACATGGGAGGACTTCAAGCGGGAAATGAAGGCGCAGTTCTTCCCAGAGAATGTAGAGTACCAAGCCCGAGACAGGCTGATGAATCCCAAGCATACAGGCACGATCACTAACTATGTGAAGCAGTTCAATGCCTTGATGCTTGATATCTCGGACATGACAGAGAAGGACTGGATATACTTCTTTCTTCGTGGTCTTCAAAAGTGGGTAGCTAGTGAGCTACACCGAAGGGGCGTTGAAGACTTGGCCACTGCCCTTGCCACGGTAGAGAAGTTGGAGGACTATTCACCCAAAAATTAAGAAGAAGGGGGTAGTTCACCCAAGCTTACTGAGGGCAATAGTGGGGGAGATAGGGAGTCTCACCCTAGGGACCACCACCACAACAGGGATGGGCATAGACCATCCAGGGATTGGAAGGGCAAGGAGAAGGTTGAGGACAGGCCAGTACGCAAGTGCTTCATATGTGAAGGGAATCACATGGCACGCGACTGTCCGAAGAAGAATGTCCTCAGTGCCTTGATCGCCCAGAAGGAAGGTTCGCGGGAAGAACCTAAGTTGGCAGTAATCCGAGTTCACTACGGTAAGGGGAAACCGTCTGCCACCATACCGAGTACATCCAGGGGGTTGACGTACATGGATATCCAACTGAATGGAGAAGCGACTAGAGCCATGATCGACTCAGGTTCATCACATAACTTCATATCCAAGGAGGAAGCAAAGCGCCTGGAGCTTCGAGTCAAGGGAGACTCTTGCAAGATAAAGGCCGTGAACTCCGCAGCCAAACCAGTGAATGGGATGGCAAGAAAGGTGGATATGAAGGTTGGAGGGTGGAGTGGTACCACCGACTTTGTAGTCGCACCCATGGATGACTACAAAGTAATATTAGGGATAGAGTTCTTGGTAGATTCCAAAGAAGCTATGATGCCTCACAAGGGAGTGTTGAGCATCATAGATGAGCGGTCACCATGCACAGTGCCTTTGTCCTTACGGAAGGAACCGAAGGAGTGCAGTATTTTTGCATTGCAGCTGAGTCGAAAGGGGGATACCGCGTATGTGGCTGCCATGGTGATAGAAGGGAATGATGGGACATTCCCACGTCAAGGAGAGCATGTTGCGCGTCGTAGACCCAGGAGGCGACGTAGGAGAAGCAACAAGACCAAGCCAACTGATATGGCAATGGTGAAGCTTCACGAGCAGCAGAGAGGATCGTTGAGCCGTCTGTAGTGCTACTGCAACGAGGACGTCTGCGAATTAGGTGGGGGAGGATGTCACGGACCAGGTTGTTGCATGTGCCATCCGTGCCATTCCATGTGTCGTACACGGTGTCATTGGCCCAGAACGTGTCATTGGCCAAGGCTTAAGTAAGCTGAATATGCATATGGGTTGTTGGATGAGTGTTGGACAGGTTGTATATCCAAATAATGCTGGCCTGACCCAATGAAACCCAAATCAACTGGCTAACATGAAAATTCTCTAGAATTCTCTAGAAGGATGTGGACATTAGCTCTCTAGAATTCTCTAGAGGCTAGTAGGCTATTCCAAGAGGAAGGACCTGGAATATTCATAAGTGTATATACATTTTTAGATGCTTCTTGTAACTTGTAGCTTAGAGATATTGTAGGAAATCTCTAGAAGCTTCCTTAAGACTCCCTTGTGCCTATAAATAGGGGGGAGCCTCATTCATTTGTAGCATGAAGAACCAAGAGTTGTAGCTAAGAGTTGTAAGCTTAATAAGAGTTAAGGTTTTCTCTTAAGCTTCTCTTGTGCATTTTTGAGTGTGTGTGAGCTTAGCTAACCAAGGAGGGTTCTAAGATTCATTGTGTGGGAAAGGCTGACTTGACTAGCAGGGAAGACTAGCTCAAGTGCCGCACGGTCGCATAGCAACAAAAGGAAGTGCTAGCCCCGTGACAACGTGCACACAGCTTGTCTTGTTCGAACGGTCTTGAATTGCAATTATATGCGACGAATATGAAGGACATGTATTACGCATCCTTAAGGGAGCAATGAAGAAAATGACTGGTGCAATGAAATGACAGTCGTGACGAACATTTGATGGTTGGGACAGATCTGTTGAGAATAGTCCCACAAGAAAAATAAAAGCCTTACAAATTTAATACATAAAGATCATGGGCAACTCCACTCATTGCCAACTAGTTTTAAGCTGAATGCTCATAAACTTAATATGGTATTAGAGCGCAGGCCCATAAGGAATAGGTCCAACAGCCACACGTGTGTCCACATTACCCAAAAAAAGTTCTACGTGTTAGGCTCAAAAGAATGCCACATGTGAGGGAGCGTATTGAGAATATAGTCCCACATGGGATATGAGTGATAGGCCCAACGGCCACACGTGCTCTCCGTCACCCAAAAAGAGTTACACGTGTTAGGTGCAAAAGAACGTCACACGTGAGGGGGCGTGTTGAGAATATAGTCACACATGGGATATGAGAGCCTAGCAAACCCAATATATAATGATCTTGGGTCACTCCACTTATTGTCAATTGGTTTGTCAATTAGTATTGAGTTGGATACCCACAAACTTAATAGATGATTGCCCAAATTTGAAATTAAACATGGCTATGCTCTTTTGATCTCCACGATCATCAGACTTTTGCCCAACCCATAAAAGGTTTGGCTTTTGAAAAAGGTGACTAAAAGGAGAGAGAAAGTACGTGTTGACGACCACCTTTTGATCATGGCGATGGTCTTTTGATGATCGTGATCATTTGACCATCGTCGGTTGCATTTTGTTGATTCCGTTAAGGGATTCCATCCTTTTTACCACTATTTAGCCACCACTCTTAAACCTATGAATCCAATGTTTAAGGGATTGGATTTAGAAATTCCCACTGGACTTGCTCTTACTAGTACATGGGCTGGTAAACACTCACTAATATTGTTTTACAAAAAATAAAACAAAATAAATGGGTTAGTTTGGGGTTTGGGGATTGGAGTACGGATTGGAGGCTTTGGCCAAGCTAGGCCCAAGCTACACCTCCCCTTTGCCTAGATTGCCCAAAGCATGGGAGCTTTGCCCAAGCATAGCTCAAGTGGGTTATTCAGATTGCTTGCATAGTCAAATTCTTTGAGTTCTTCGAGTGGCCAAGTTTTAATAAATTTAGGTGATTGGGAGCATAGCTGAATGGACTAATTTGTTCTTGCTAATTACTACTACTTAACCAATAAAAAAGAACTTACATAGACAACAAATAACAAACTTTTTTTTGATTTTTTTGAGGCAAAATAACAAACTTAACTTATGATTAAAAAAAAAAGGGTCAAGTTATATAGCCCCTCTTATATAACCCCCTGCTTGTGGGGCCCACATACAATACATCTAGGGGCTGATTTTTGGAGAAGATGTTCTTCTCACTATGTATAACATCATATTAAAAAATCAGCTTGTTCTAAAACTTATAACCCCCTTAAATTAGCCCTTAAAAAATTGATAAGTTTTTAACTTTTATTTTGACCGTTGATTTACAAGGGTTGATTTATGAGGTTAGAAGTTGTAAAACGGGTTGATTTCAGGTGAATATGTTCTCCTCACTATATAGATCATCCTCTCCAAAAATCAGCCCCTAGATGCATTTTATGTGGGTCCTACAAGGTGGAGGGGTTATTATTGAGCTATATAACCTCTGATTGGTCGTGAATTTATCACTCAATAATATTTATACCGCAATCGCACGGTTGTCTATTGAGACAACGACAAGTACGGGTCGATCCACAAGGATTAAGGAATAAGTAAAATTAATTTAATTAATGTTGAAATAAATTGGAATTTTTGGATGATTTAGAACAAGTAAATTAACTAAGTAAAAACTTCACAAATTTGAGAGAAACTAGGGTATTCAAATCCACCGTAATAAATAATAAATTAACTAAATCCATTCCATTAAATTGTCCAAACTCGAATTAACAAAAGACTTTATTTATTAATTCGAATGATAAAAATATTAAGCACAAATAAGATTCGAAATTTCTAATCTTTATCTAATAATTAGATCTACAATATTTATTAATCTCTATGATAAGCATAAACCATCAAGGGTGTCAATCCAAGCATGATCTATCAAATCCAATGGTGAAAAATAAAGATTGAAGAACACAAGTAGAAGATAAAGAAAGATTAAGCACTTTAACACAAAATGGACATGAAATAGATTCAAATTAACTTACAACAAATTAGGCTTCATCTCCACCCTAGTGGAGAGTTAGAACAACATTGAAACACACTCTACAAAAATCACTTCTCCCCTCTTCTTCCTCCTTTCTCTTCTTCATTCTCCCCCTTTTATAGATTTCTTCCCACTTAAATTCTTTAAGTAAAATAAATAAAATTAGCAAGTGGGAGGTATTGGATGGTGG